>JAOEHX010061959.1:0-18959 GCA_025448015.1 Bolborhynchus lineola | reverse complement strand
ATAAACCCTAACAAAACCAAAACCAATGATTCCCTATGTTCTTTTCTGCATGGTCATACTCCATTTAATACATGTCACGAGTTTTCTTTACTGCCTACTCTTGTTGTTTGACACCAGCCATGGCCTGAACACCCGGACTTTCTTCCTTACTCCCCTGTCTCAGAGGACAAAGGGTAAATACAAGGAAGCTAAGCTTGTAGCCTGAGATGAAGACAATTTAATAGATAAAGCAGAAACTGTGCCTGCAAGCAAAAAGAAAAGAAGGACTTTACTCATTACTTTCCATCAGCCAGCAGATGTTTAGCTATCTCCTGAAGAGTGGGATATCAGCATGTGTAGCTTGGAAAAAATAAATGCCGTGATCACAAAGGCAACTGCTGTTAAGGGCAATGCCAAGAAAGAGAAACCAGAAATCCTCCCAGCTAGGGATCACTCTGGAGATCAGATTTCCAACCTAAACATCTCTTCAATGCAAAAAATGGTTAACTGTAGCAAAATCAAGGACTACACCTTATTGCTGTTCTTTCTTACTTCTGGCTTCCTGAGTAAGGGGATTGCTAGTTTGAAAGTTAACTAGCAAAGATAACCTGTAGCTAGTCAGTTTTTCATTCAACCTGTGGAAGACTTGTAACTTTTGCCTGGTCTGTAATAAATGTTCAGCTTGAGTGGAGAAAGCAGTGTTGCAAATGTTTACTGATGTTGGCTCCAAGCAGAGGAAGCTTCCACTGCAAAAGGTGCAGTGCTAGAGGAGGTTGCAAAGACCTGTATTCTTCTTAAAGAATTGTATTTTGCCTTATCTAGCCTTTGCTAGAAGTTCATTCTTTGCACTGCATTGAACAAGGATTATACACAATTTTAGAAGTATTTTATATGGAACTATAATTTGTCATTAATTCTATCTATGCTGGAAAACTGCATGAGCTTGTATTAAAAGCTACGTTTTAAGTAACCATATCACATGTATATTTAATGTAATTTGACAAGTATTAAAACTGAGTGTAGAAAAAAGTGATAGGAAGAAAAAACATAGACTAAGAGCTCTCTGCTATTAGAAGGGTAGCTGAAGAGTCTGCATGGGAGTAATAAAACAATTTCTTTTCTGAGAGATGATCCTGATGAGCACTAAATAATTGCAAATCCAGTTATTTGAAAATCTTAGTCTTGGCAAGAGCTAATTTTTGTTATCCTACAAAAAGCAGTATTCCAGTTTTACTCTGGAATACAGCTGGACCATAAATACATGGGGAAAGGAAGAAAGGAAATTTTGAAAGATAATGTACATCATTTATCTCCATATTTCCTTTCTATCCAAGAAATGTAAAAGAAGTTTCTTAATTTACAATGGGTACAAGAACATCTGAAAAGAATTTACCTATTTTGGCTGCCACACTTACAAAGATACTCTAATTTGTAGAATTTGACCCCTGAGGATTTCAGAGCTGAGAAAGTAGGAATTGTAATTGATGCTGTTCTGCCATGCTGCAACACTGACTGCTGTGGTGGTTTAAGTGAGGAAGCATAGGTATGCTATTTCTGACTTTTGTTTTGCCAATGCCACATTTGGACCACAGAAAACAATTCATTCTAGGAACTCCCCTTCAAAATATTGCTGAAACCCTTACAG
Source organism: Bolborhynchus lineola (assembly GCA_025448015.1). Classification (NCBI taxonomy): domain Eukaryota; kingdom Metazoa; phylum Chordata; class Aves; order Psittaciformes; family Psittacidae; genus Bolborhynchus; species Bolborhynchus lineola. The sequence continues at coordinate 17,335 of JAOEHX010061959.1, read as the reverse complement.
AATACATTTAAGCTGTCTTAAAATTTCTCTATCACTTCCAAAAGTTGCAGTATATCCTCTTATTTTGGTTTTATTTTGTTTCCAAGATGAACACTGCTTCTGTGAATATTCTGAACACCAATGTATTCAATTACTCAAAGCTGGATGTCTGCAGTAAATTCATGACAAATTATTCTGTGGCTTGCTTCCAAAAAGGGAAAAAACACCCCTACTGTGGAAGACAAGTCAACTGCAAGGCCAGCTTGCATAAAAAAAAGTAGCACAAAGGAAATTCACATACTGTAAGTAGTCATTTATTGTAATGATCTTTAAACAAAATTGTAATAGATGCATTGTGATTAATTATTCATGGAGGGGACTACTCCTTAAATCTTTTATAAGGTCCTTATCAGTTTAATAAGTTTGCATTGTTAAAGACCACAAAAGATGTTACTTTGTAAAGTAATTTTGGAAATTGAAAATTAGAACATATGAACTATTCTGAAATAAAACAAGCTGTCATGGGTTCAGCATGTGGATCAGCAAGCCTATGTGGATACAGTAATTTTTTTTTTCCTTTCATTAAAGATTACAAATATATCCTGTATTACTGCAAAAATTTAATAAGGTAGTTACCATTTTCTATACAGAAAAACTCAAAGACTTATGTTAATGACAGCAATTATGTATGAAATAAGTATATGCCAGCAATACGTAGTCTTTGGGTTCACTGAGGAACGTGTGAGGAAGGCAGTGGTTTTGCAATGAAATTAGTGATCTACTGCTCATCAGAAGTTTGACTACGTTTTCAAAGCTGCTCAGCATATGTGTTTATTTTCCTAGTCGTCTTGAGAAAATTCTGTCCACAGCAAATTATGGTTAAGAATAGTTCACTAAGCATGATATACTTAACTAGGTCTGATAAATGATTGATTCTACTGATTATATACAAATTGTAATTTCTATCTGGGCCAATGCATGAGGGACCTTTAGAATACTTTCTTTACTTGAGTGCCTAGACACAGATAAGGCTATAACTTAATTACCTTTTTATCATAATAGGACATGCAAGTTGTATCTTTTCCATCAGTATAATTCTTAACAACTTTTACCAGCTCAAAGTGACATGGTAAGTATGGAGCAAATCACAGGACAGATAAATTAGCCACTGCCCTTTGGTATTTGGTTTGGTTTATTTTTCAGTTGTCATTTTTCTTTAAGCATGAATTCTCTTTCCCACCATGCTGATGTTATTACATGGGCAAAATAAATACAGCCACACTAACGTATGTGGAGTTCATTGTAGTAATTTAATAGAAGAAGGTATGATTTTTAGATCAAATATTCACATTTCCATATGACTGGAGGTATAACAAAGAGTGGTCAATATGGTTGTAGAAAAGTTTTACGTGTTAAGAGATGGCAGGGTTTGTTCTGGTCTCAAAAGTTGGGCAATACTGCTTGCAGTTCAGCCAGACAGAGAAACTGAAGTATGGATTTGACAGTAGCCTACAAATACAAAGATGCATTTCTTAGGCTAGTTAACAGGACAAAAGTAGGCAGCAGATATTTCAGGTGAACCACAGCAGAACATGACTGGTTTACTATTCAAAAGAACCATTTACGGATGATAAGTACTTTGCTGCTTTAAGCAGAACATGCCAAAATTGTTCAAGAAAGTAAGAGTCAGTTTAAAAATGTTGCTCCCCCATAGGCCATATAGGAAAAGCATGTCATCCAGCTTCAACCCATGTGTTTCACTACTGAAAATTAACATTAAATTCACTCTTTAATTAACAGATTGCATTTTTTTTTTTTTACCTTGAAGAAAAAGATATCAAATCTTCAACTACTCAACAGTAAATACCTATTTTTTCCCTCATCTCCTCACTTTAGTTTTTAGCCGTATTTGAAATAGCTAGTGTTCATATTTTTCTATCCAGTTTTTTAAAGCAAAATTCAAGCCACAAAATTTTCATTAAAAGAAAATTAGCCTTTGCTTGAGAAGTTATAATAGATTTAATTTTCTGAAAAATAAAATCTCATGGTAGAGGATGGAAACAATACTTTCTCATGTTGCTGCTGTGTTGCTGCTGCTCAGCACTCATTAGTCATCAAAGTCTTTTAAACTATAATTATTTTTAAGTAGAGAGTTTAAGATAAGGACAAATCTTTGCTGAGTATCTAAACTGATTTCAGGTGGGAAGGGATAATTTCGCATTGTTTGTTTCATTTTCTGAATGGGAAGCCCTTATCTCTCCATTGTGTCTGTCTTCATTGCTTAAATTATTTTTTCTTTATTATTTTAGATGAAAACATTAATGTCTTGAAGGTACTTCTCTTTTTCCAACCTACAGAAGTAAACTTAGCACCTATGCATTATTTCAGATGCAGAACCAAAGAGGAGATATTAACTAGCTTTCCAAGCTCACACAGATTTTGGGCAGAATTGCTCAAGTCCATGACTAATGCTATAATCACCACAGGTGTTCTGAGCTGTCACAGCATTTAACCTGGGAGGGCTGTACAGCTATGAGCTGGACAGTAGGTGAAAGGAAAAAGAAAAATTTGTCCTGGCCGGACAATGGCTGATAAATTCTGTGTTAACAAAATCTGAAACATTTATATCAATATTTTTATATTAGCCTTCAACTACTCCATGAGTTTGAAATCAGTACAATAAGGAACATATATAGTAGCTCCCACTGGACCAAACTGCATTTATAAACCTTACAAAACTTTAGCTGATAAAATCTGTGTAAAGACCTAGGCTGTGTAGAATAATTTGGAAGCCTGCAGTAATCAAGCTTGAAAGTATAGAGGAACAGATACAGAAGGTAAAGGCCTGTGACCTATAGATCAGAGTGACATCATAATGGTTTTTATAACATAGATTTCATGAAAGAAATATGAAAAATTAAAAGAATATGATGTTTTTAGAGTGCAGTTCCATTTCATTAAAAAAAAAAAAAAAACACAAATGAAAAATCAATCTTATAAACCAGCTATTGCTTTTTCTCTGAAAAAAAGGAAAAAGCTCAATTTAGCTACACAAAGATGAAAATCCCACATTCATTTAAGAAAGGGACTTAAAGAAAGCACAAACATAGCAAATAGCCACTACTTTCATACTGCTCAGCGACCAGAGCTCTGACAAGGCTAACAACAGAAGCAGTTTTAAAACTTCCAAGACACATCTTCCTTCAATATGCTTGTGATGCTATATCAAGGACCAAGCAACTCATCAGGATAGTAGGTAGTTAATATATCCATGACTTCCCTTTAAATTTTAGAAAGCAGTTTTATTTTGGATAAGAAAAAGTCTCAGCTGAAATTGAGAATGATTAAATCACAGTTCTATACCTGGAGTTAGGTCACAACCTGACCACTGGGGGTGAAGGAATTACAAGAACATCCCAGAACATCCCAACAACACAAAACCTTGAATATAGATTTTTTTTCTGCTACCTTTCCCACTGCCTGCTCTTGTACATTTGTTGCAAGTCATGGTGCACTACTAAATCAAGAGCTCTGTCTGAATTGTTTACTTCTTGAGGCAAGAAATTACTAAATCCTTTGCACAAACCTGCATCCTTTATTTTTCCTTCCCTTACAGTCCACACCTTAATAATGTAGAGCATACCAGATTTTAAAAAAATCCATCTTGAAATTATTAATTAATGCAAAATATAGCTGGAAAAGTCCTCAAGCAATTTTTAAGGTTTTATTACAGACACTTCATATTCCTTTTTCTCACACACAGAATCTTTTTACTACACACCCAATAAGACAAGGTTAAACTGGATTCTACTGTGGTTCTTTCATCATTAACAAAGTAGTAATTTGTATTCTAACTGCAAGTACTTTATTATTCATGACCAATCTGAAAGGTTACTGACAATTTTCAAAACTTTAATTAAATTTTAAGGCTCACAATGAGAAGGGGATGGAGGGTGTGTGTGTGTGGTGGTGGAATCCACCTTGATTCGTTCCTAAAAACCGTGAGCAAATTTCATAGTAGAGACAGAAAGAACCTGTACAGGGCCACTTTATGAAGCATTTTTCCCCAATTATTTTTTCACTGTTTGGATTAGAGACAGAAATAACTTGATTGCCCTCTACCAGAAATACATAGCAGATCAAAAGCTGAATTAAAACTTTTTTAATGACAACTTCAAGAAATGTAATCACAATCTGTATAGTCTTAGTAGGCATGACTGCTTATCAGATATTCTTCATAATTTGCAACACACATCACATATAGGTTGAAATATATGCATGTGTAAACATTTCTTTGTCTTTGAAGGGAGAAATGTCTAACACATTTTCTCTCTGGGATTTCCATTTACTGATGTGATACCTTTAGCAGGGGCAAAATTGGTCAGTCTGAAAGATTCCTGCTGAACTCAGTCAACAGGCTGGACATGACCTTGGCAGCTGTTTCTGCTTTCAAGGTGGCTATGAACTTTATAAACTGTTTTGATTTCCATCCCTTGTAGGACTAAACAGCAACATATTCAAAAATAACTAACTTAAATAGAAGTCTCAAGAGAAAGTAAAAAAAACAATAAATGTATCCAGTGGGGAGCTATAATGTCCACAAAAAGGTCTGTATGGGTCAGATCCAAGGACTATTGCTCCTATTTGGCTACAGTGTGCTATACCTCTTCCTTAAGGCAGACTCTTGTGCTGCATAGTTAGAATCTCTGTGCCACCAACCCCTATCTTTCTTTTTGGCAGAACATGCTTCTTATAGAATCATAGAATGGTTAGGGTTTGAAAGAACCTTAAGATCATCAAGTTCTAACTCCCCTGACATGGGCAGGGACACCTCACACTAAAGCATGTCACTGGAGGCTCTGGATAACCCTGTCTTGAGCACCACCAGAGATGGAGCATTCACAGCTTCTTTGGGCAACCCGTTCCAGTGCCTAATCATCCTCACAGTAAATAACTTCCTCCTTATATCAAATCTAAACTTTCCCTATGTAAGTTTTAACCTGTTAGCACTTGTCCTATCACTACAGTCCCAAGGATTAAATAAATCAGATAGGAAGAAGGCATTACGGTTTAGTGTTCTGAACTGGAGATGATCAGCCTGCAGCCTAGAAATTATGAATTAAGACTGTAAGAAAGGTTTTATTCTTTCCTTCCATTACAAGTTTAGAAAACCCCAGCCTGAGCACTTCTATAAAGAAATATTTTTTTGCCCATCACTGATGGCACTCTAGAGTTTGAGCGTAAAAGAAATTGTGACACAAGTGTACGTTTTTCCCTACTCAGGGTTAAACAAATTGGGAATTATTTTGTTATGAAACAGCGTTTGGCACAGAATCTCTGGGAACAGGTGAAGCAAAATGTGCCATACTTTCACTTTCCCCACAGCCATTTAGTCTCCTGTACTTGCTGAAAAAAGAGTCACAGCAAATAAACAGGCAGACATTCAGGACTGCCACACAGCAGGGAATCCATAGTAGCAATTTACGAGAGGTTTATGCTTACTTTCACCAAGTGTACAGCTCAAGTAGAGTCAAGCTGCTGAGGGAACCTTTTCCAAGGACCTACTTCTACCCTTGGATTTCAAAACAGCATGTTCATGTAAGTAAACATAGACATGCTGATGGTTCACTGTGTAACATTATTTAAATATATCCAAGCATTTCTTGACGAACCCTTCCTTCATACTTTTCAAGCTGATAAGGTACAGAATAAGTTCCAAGATGCATGGGCATTGGGGTATTGTTTGCATATTTTCTCTTCTTTCCTGGCCCAGTCTCCTTATGGAGAAATAAATGGAAGTGTAAAAAAATCTTACAAAAGACCTGTTCTCTTCAAATTGCCAGATTAGTTTTGAAGGATCAAATTTTCCTTCTTCCTAACAGGATGGAAGTGTTGACTTTAGAGTTGCTTTGAACTGCCAGAATTGCCCTAAGCAGTTGTAGCAAGGCTAAGAATATGGACCAGAAAGTTTAGAATGGTTTCAGAAAATCATCCCAAATTTCCTAGGCTATACCAGCTCATGTTGCCAAAGGAATAACATCCGCTGCTTTAGTGCTATGCAGCACAGCTGTGTGACAACTCAAAAGTATATTTGAAGACTGTGAAATCAGCTGGCTTCCTTTGCATGCAGTTCTGGATTCTCATATAGTTCTAATTTAGGTAATACCCCAAAGGAATAGTAAACATTATGAACATATTAAGAAAATTCAGGGGAAAAAATGCATGCAGTTATTATGTACTCTAATCATTATTTCTTTTACTTATTCCTATTTGTTTTGCCTACTTCTGTTTAACTTCCTTTTTCTTCTACTTGTTAAACAATGAAACAATGGCTTATAAGGCACAATTAAAAAAGAACTTGTCAAATCTATTTTAATACAAGAATTATGTATTACTGTTGTATTTTTGTGGCATTCAAAATGACACATTATGATAAAGCCTGTAAGGATTATGAGTCTTCCTATTTAAAAATGATTGTCATCTGCTGTTAGGAAGATTTTTTTCCCTCTATGGAGGATACTATATAGCCATTTAGGTGAATAAAAGGGGTTTCATGCCTCTGAATGTCTGAAGCATTGGATGAGGTATTTACTTATTCATTTATTCATCAATTCATTCTATTTCAGTAATACTTCAGAAGCTTAATCAGGGGAACTATTGTGCTAGGCACTGAACAAATGAAATCCAAAAAATCCTCGATCTAGAATATCTACAATAAATGATGCAACTGTAGAATTAAATATTCTCTTTCTATTCAACATCTAAACAGACAATTAACCTTTTCCCAGCACTCAGAATTTTCTCAGGGAATTCTTGAGACTTGCCTCAAGTCAGTGACGTAAGAATAAAGTAAAAGATGAAGGGCAAAAATATCACCTTCTAAATTGACGGAATTATTTTCACAGTTGCTTCTAAACTTTCCACAGTAACAATGAAAGAAATTTGGTCCCCACATATTCACCAGTACTTGACTGTGTGTTCTACTTAAGAGTTTAATGTTAAGCAATATAGTGAGAGTTAAAAAATCAGTTCTGGCATCTGACACCTGTTGGGAAAACTGTTCATTAGGTGGTCATGTAATACTATCAGTCATACATACTCAAGCCATACCCACTCCTGTATGGAAAAGAGGGCTGTTCTACATGCTTGCATTTAAAAATTTTATCTCAGATGCACCTTATTTCTCCCTTCTATTAGTTGGCATTGCGGCCCAAACCAATTCTGCATCTTCCTTCAGAGAGAGCCTAAAGATTCATGCCACAAGTAAGTCTACATAACTAACTTCTTCAGGCCTCTCCTTGTATATCATACTTAGAGAGGTTCATGTGGACTTGGAAGGAGGCAGTACGGTATGTGAATGAAATTTCCTAAACCCCTAGAAAACCATAGAATAATTACAATAGTCCCATTGTGGCAGTAACTTACATTCAGGAACAAAAAAGCCACCAAAAACTCCTCTTCTACACTGAATAAAAACTGGAATTCCTTCTTTTTGCATAACTATACCACAATATAGCTCAACATGCCTACATCTTTTGTCTCCATGTTTCCCCTATCTTTGCATATTACCTTAGACAACACCATCCTTCATCAGCCCTTCATTTCATGTTTTTCCAAGATTTCAATTAAAAACTATTGTTCTATATTTTAATAGATGACTCTAAAGCATGCAAAAAATTCGAACAGTTTAGCAACACAGAGATAATCAGTTAAGGACTGGAGAGTGAGAAGAGAGAGTGAAAAAAAAAAGTATTTCTTCTGGTCAGCAGAAAATCTTTTGATTTCTTATGGTCTTTCTTGTAAAAGCCTTATTCTCCAATGTTTGTATATAATACAGAAAGCAGAAAAAAGTAGGTAAAAGATACTCATTCACTCCTAAAATGCAAACAAAGGAAAAATCATTGTTGAGTACAAGAGGGTTTTGTTTTGTTTTTTTTTTTTTTGTTGTGCTTGGTTTGTGAAGGTCTTTTCCTGGCTGAAAGCTGTTGCCTGGGTCCATTCCCAAAAAAAACTTTCCATATAATTATATAACATGTGATTACTCAGCTTTCCAATTATATACAGCAAGGTCAGAAATCTCTGCATTTGCATGGAAGAACTAATGAAATGGGTCTAAACACCTGGTCCTTGCTTGAGGAAAATAAAACCAAGGGTAAAAAAAAGTAGCAGTAGTGTTTTGCATTCTCATTTTTGCCAACAATTTTGTTTTTTTTAATGAAAATAAGACCAATGCAGTAGAATTAGCCTGGAACTCTCAGAAGCCCAGAGTCCGCTGATCCTCCTAAAGACTGGTAAGATGCTCAAGGCAGCAAACAATTAGAATTACTTTCCTAGTTCTCCCAAGCCACCAATACCACTTCAGCCTTTCATATCCCATTATGGAAGCCCATTGCAGGGTATGTCCAAAACAGAAAAATAGACTATTTATATGCTAAACAAGAGTATATTTCCTATTAACACCTACACTTTTTTTACCAAATACTAAGTAAGAATCCATCAGGACTTAACAGAATTCTTAAACAGTCTCAAAATGGTCATGTTTTCACCCAAGATCTTTCCAAATTCTGGTCAACCAGGTTCCATGAACTCTAATGAGGTTAAGTAAACCCTAAATTATCCATTCACTGCCTAGAAAACGTATGACATTTTCCTATGATATGTAGTCATCATTCTATTCATGTGGCACAGTTACTTGATCCATTGCCAACTTGCTTCAGAAAAAAAATGCATCTCCTAAAGGCAAAAAATCCTTTGTCCTTTTGTAGATCAGTAATATTAATCATCAAAGTGTTGAAACCATGAACTTTTGTCATACGTCCCACAAATTCAAAGCCAAGTATTGGCGAGAGGGCAAAAAGTTGGTTCTCAATTTTCTGGAGATTTTAGCCATATTCATGCCGAATCCTTCCAAGTGTAAAGTTAAGGCCTGACTGCAATAGTGCAATTTTTAATAATTAGCAAGGTCTTTAAGATCATTATAAATCCAAGGTAGAAAGACAGATGCTCAGAATGAAACTCAGAGCATTAAGGAAGGAAACATCTAATCCAGCCAAAAATTTAACAGAAAGTAGAAGTCTATCTGATATCTACCCTTTGTTTGAAATTCAGTTGTCTAAAATTACAGTTTTCAGGAAGATTAAGATTTTCAGGTTTTCTCTTTCATGCTTTTTTTTTAAAAAAAAAAGAAAGGAGAATTTTTGTAAATTGCCCTGCCATTGTGACATGAATCCCACCAAATTGGTAGTCTATTTGCCCCCTTCCCCCCCTTTATTTTTTTTGTTCAGAGTCTTTTTCAGCACCAGCTCCTATATACAAACGAATCTAAGAAATACAGTTCTTTTCATAGGAGAAAAATTAAGTAAAACACAAAATATGACATGTGTAAGCAAATGTTAGCCACAGTAAGAGAAAATTGAGGTGGCTAATGGAACTACACTGATTTGCACCAGCTGAAATTATCTCAGTGCATTCAGTCTAGTGATACCAGGAGTCACGGCCATGAGGGTTACTCTTTGACCCTTAGCACTTTTGAGGTGTACAAAATCATATTATTAGAAACATCTGTTCCTGAAAGTGTGCCACTTAGCTCTAAACCCCTGAGCCTAGTAACTGGGCCCCACAGGTCATTGAGCAATGTAACCTGAGGGCCCTTGTTTTATACAGATTCTTTCTAATAATTCTTTGCTGTCTTCATCAGTAGTATCTGTCTACTTTTTCAAAATTATTTAAATTCCAATCTTCAATCCTTCTAATTATCAAGTCTGTCTTATGTACCCTTAGTGATTACTATATAATCTTTTTTTCTAGTCACCCTCCATTTCACATCATTAACACTTAGATCTTTTAACTGTTTTTTTCTCCCAAAATGTCTGTTTTCCATGAGAGAGACCATCTCAAGTTTAACTCATTAATATCATTAATATGCCTTCAGTTTTTCATTCCTATCATATCATTCACATTACTTGAGCTAGTATTATTACTTGAAGTAGGTGTCTAGCTGGAAAATGGACATGTTTCAACCTAGTTCATCTGTGCCTAGCTGAATATGTGTTGAGATGTTTTCTCCAATTATAAGACTGATGAAAGGGAGTAACAAAGGTAGCTCCTCCCCCTGCATGCGGCTTTAAGCTACATCTTCCTTTCAGTCACAGAAGCACATCTTATTTTTAACATATTTCATGTGCTTAGATTAAAAAGACCTCTCATGTAGCAATATTCCGTGCTGTTATCTGTTTCATCTTTCTGCAATCATAGTTATGTTAGGATTTTTGTATTAGGTTAGATTAACATAGTTTTTTATTTACTACAGATTTTGATATTCAGACCATATGTGGTTTAAAATCAGTCTTTGATTTTCCATTTTCATCCCTTTTAAAGTTAAATAAATCTTTCTTACACTAAGCAGAATGACAGTTATTTAGAAACTCCCCATTTGATTCACTCTTCCCACAGAACATTCTTCTTGTGCTTTCCCTTATGCATTTTCCATCTTTACCAAAGGCCTTCATCACACCAGTACTCACTCTAAACTCTAAGCAACTTGTTTCAGCTTTTGAAAATAAACTCACAAACATTTTTTAATTGCCACATACCTGGCTTTTTATTTAAAGTGACCCAAGGCCTTTTTGTAAGGAGCATCAAGTAATCACTGATACTTTGATCATACTTTGAAAAGGTAAGAAAAAAGTGATAAAGATTAAAAATTATTTTCAGTACTTTCCATATAATAAATCAATATAATATACAAACTGAAGGAGAATTTGTAAACTGCTTGGTATTTTAAAAACACTACCCAAAACAAAGGAGGAAATATAGAATCATTTAACGCTCTTACAGCAACTTCTTCAAGCCAGTGTTTTCCTAGGAAGTCAGGTGGAGTCTTGAGCTTTCATAGCCCAGAAAAGGCAAAGAAATAACCTTGAATCTAATAAGATTTTTGAAACTTATAAGCTGTTCATGTGTTGGATGTTATTGTAATCAGAACTGGACATGTCTGAGAATAACCATGTTTATCTCAGCCTATTGGAAAAATTTGCTAAGTTCACTTGCTTCACTGATCTCCCAGAGCTGGTATATACTTAAATAAGTATGTAAAAGAAAACAGGCTTTTTAAACTCTTTGGGAGATCTGCAGGACTTTTAAGCCATTCATTCAAAATTTATCTTAAAGAGATATTCACATTATTCCTTCTAGCTCATGTCCCCATTAAAAGTTTTGAGGGAATATATATAAAGAAAAATGTTTAAAATAAAAAAATCTTCCAAAATACAGCACAAAATATATTTTATATTGCAGAGACCTTTCAAATTGAGAGACAATTATTTTCACTGAAAATTTTTAAAAAGAAAGAAAAATCTGCCAAAGAACACAAGATTGACCTAATGCTTTATGACATACTTAAAAAAGCTCACATCTCAATTCATGATAAATCTTGCAAAGATCTCAGCTGTTGTGAAGTGTCTGCTTTTATGTAAAGATGCAGAAAGACTCTATAGAGACCAGATATCACCTTCAATTTTATCAAGCTCTGAACTGCAGAGAACAAACTGCAGAGAAGTACCCTTAAGTTTATAAGGACTCAGGTTTATGAAGAATGCATCACTAGAAAAGCCACAAAATTTTTAACCAGAGTATCTTATTTCTTCAATGCAATGAATCAGCTTCATGACGTTTCAGTGGGGATGCACTTATTTATCTCTATGACTTTGAAAGTAACTTGTGAATCCAGAGGTAGACATATCTGCCTTTCCTTTCTCTCTGTATTTTTTTATTGAGCTATATTGAGAATAGTGGCTCAGGTCCCTGCAGATCAAGTTTAAAAGAAAATATAATACCTGCATTTTTTTAGAGAACATTCTTATCTTTGACAATTTAATGGAGACTCATCTTCCTCTCCCCTCTTCACCAAACAATGGTGTAATAATCACCTAATAGCTGTCTTCAGTCACAGAGTTGTAATTACAATAACCTAATAATACCCAATAGCTTGCTATTTTTTATCATCAGTATAAGGTATTTTTCCACATGACTATAGAATAGCTCTAGATAGTAGTCCTTAAGTTTCAAAACTAGGTTGTGGAAAGAAACTAACATAAAGAAAAAAGCATGATTACATTTTATTTCTGGGTAATAGTGAAACATTTAGAAGTTTTCACAGACTCACAGAAGAGTTTAGGTTGCAAGGAACCTCAAAGATCATCTAGTCCCAAGCCCCCTGTTATGGTGAGGGATACCTTCCACTAGACCAGGTTGCTCAAAGCCCTATTCAACCTGCCTTGAAGACTGCCAGAGATGGGGCAGACACAGCTTCCCTAAACATGTGTCAGTGCCTCCCTGCTCTCTAAGACCAACTATCACATTTTAAGGATGAGGCAAAGAGAATGAAATCTAAGATATGTAAATCACTCCATCATGGTCCATCCAGAGCTGCTATTTCAAAACGTATCTTAAGCGACTTATAATTTCATTTTCTTGCTAACATTCATCTACTTCCAAACTCAGTGTGAGACTGATTATAATTCCAACAGGATTCCACTATCGAAAGCTAGCATTTAGAAATTCTTAGTCATTGAGAGTATCTGCCTCACATTATTCAGATGCTTCAACCAGAGATTTGACTGCAGTCACTGTTTCCAGAAAGAAAATCTAACTTTAGGTTTTTAACACTGGCTATTTAAATTGTATAATCCAGGCTGGTTAGGAGCTGTGGTTTAGAACTCTGTTCAGATGCTGCTCTCCTGCAAGCACAGGTCAAAGTTCCTGCTTGGCATCAAATATTCCCAGCTAGTGCTGTTTAAGAAAGAGAGAAATGGAATACTCACAGTCTCTCCTTGCTGTAAAATAACTTGGAAGTTGTTATACATTTAGGGGGAACATCTGGATCCATGGAGAAAAAAACACAGTTGTCTTATATGATTTATGATTCCATTTTCCTGTCTTTACCAGGGAAAATTTCATTCTTTTTTACTCTCAGCCCCATACCCCCTGTAACTCATATAGGTTTGTCATCTTTTTGACTGTCACAATAAATCCACCTTGAATTCCTTATGCTTATTACTACAGTATCTATTCAACCAACAGGTATATTAGTCTTTGAGCAGATACATTCCAAGTTGAGCTATTTTGTATTTAAAAAACAAAAAAAACATAAGAGAACAGTGCTTGAACCTGAATACAAATTTTACTTTCTAATTTTATTTCGCACTTTAATATATTTGATATTTCTGTTAATTCAGCTGAATAATGTCAAAAAGAAAAATAAATGTTGGGTTTTTTTTGCATCAAAAATATAAATCCTAATGATTCATAACTATGATTGGATTGATGATCTTAAAGGTTTTTTCCAACCTAGATTTTTTATGATAATATTTAGGTAAAAATTATATTTAAGAAAAATATTTAGGTAAAAATCACTTCTGCTATCATTTTTCCTTTTTTCTTTACAAAAACATAAGCTAATTGTACTCAGATCAGAAACATTTTACTATAAATTCTTCAACATGCTACTACGAGACTTGGGAAAAATAACTGAGCGCTACTTTCTGACAATTTTTGTGTGATCTCAGGTGCATTAAAATTTGCACTACTTTAATACTATTTTAATTCTACCTGTGTAATTTTAACAATACAACATCCCTCTTGTGGAAAAACACAGGCTAGCATACAGCTTTGTTATGTGAGGATATTGCAAAGCACTTTAAAATCAATAGAATGCTGTTTACATTAGGAGTTACACCACAGTAACTATATAGCACCTATATATAACACAGAGACAAAAAAAAAAAAAAAGTCTGATCTCAAGATCAGACACTGATAATAGGATAAAGATGTCTTGAATAGCTCCAAGTCTTTGAGCCCTGGGCTTAAATCTAAGCTGGTTTTGAAAGGTATTATAGGCTATATCAGCCTCCTCTGAGCTATTCAGCATAAAGAGACCTTCATAAAATCACTCCCTCTGAGGACAGCAGAGCTTTTAAATTCACCAAGACGTTTCCATTATTTGCAACATGCATAAGGAGAAACACATTATGCCCAGAATTAATTTATGGTCACATTATTTTGTAGAACTGTAATAACTGGTTTAAGCAAATTAGATCATTCTTGATCTGTACCTGGGGAAAAATTGAATCCAGAAGTGTTTGTTCCAAAACCTGAAAAAGCTTGGTTAATTTTTAAAGGCATGCAGTTATGAGCATATCTATAGTCATTTCTTAGTTTTTACTAGGAATATTTGTAAATCATTATGCCAGTACATGAAAATTTCACACAACCTATGGAGTCATGACTTCAAGAAAAAGAATAGAATTGCAAGAATCTTGTGCTAAACTTTTTGAAAAATTAGTTCAAATGTCATTAGTTTCATTTAATACTGATCTGTTAACATTTATGTGACCAAATCTCAATCCTTGGAAATAGGACAGCTGGATCTAAACTTATCATCTTGTAGGACTGGTGAAACCTCTACATAAAAAAAAGCTTTAAGAATTTGTTTTGTTCTTCCTCCCCACATTTTTGAGAAAAAAATCAAAATGCTTTTAAATTACTATATATATTTTAATAGAACAATCAACTGTAGTATTTTTATCAAATTACTGAAAAAAAAACTCTCCTGGCCAAAGTGGAGATAGATACAGGAAGGCAGTGACATGAAGGTAGATTAGATCTCATTTCAGTTAGAAATGAGAGATTCTTCACTGAGAAAGGCCCCTGTCTGTCCAAAGCTTTGAGCATATGAACATGCCATGATTTCCCCAGGTTGTTTGTACAGGACAGTGGTAAATTTTATTGCAGAACACATTTTTTTTCTAAATCTGCAAGATAGGGTTAAATTAAGTTAATTTCACTGCACAACTAATTGCTTTCATAAAGAAAACCCCAGAAATTATGCATACTTCTATTTAAATGTAATGATATCCATTATAAAACTGTCACTAAAAGTCCCCTTTTTGGTAAAAATATGTGTCCTGAATCAGACTGACTGTGCTTTAATGTGATCTCTAACAAAATTACTGGATGTAAATTGAAATCAACTGTCTCCAGTAAGTCAATAATGCTGACCTACTTTGTACAAACTGTAAATATGACCTATGATTGTGGTACTTAATTTTTGTCTTAAAGGGATATATGCTACATTAGAGCACCTTCAAATGCTTCAAAACAGAGTGAACAGGTTTCTCGGTATTTGGGGATATGAAAAGAACTAGCACTAATGAAACTCAATATGCTTTTAAAAGGTGACATTTACCTTAACTGACCTTCTGCACCGATCAGTGGGAATAGCACTTTTAAGAAACTGATTGCACCTCAGAACATTAACCAGAGGAAATAGTGCAAGTACTCCAAAGCAGTTACTACAAAAGTTGAAAAGCTGAAGAAGTAAGTCACACCTTTAAAATCATATCATTTAGCCTGTAATACAAGTAAATGAATTTTTTTTTAGGCCAACACCTTTTCAAACTACTTCACATTTCTCCGTTCCTTCCCCTCCCCTTTAAAAATGCAGAAAGGCCTTACTCTCTTTTCACACGTTTTCAGTCAGACACTTTACTGATGTAAAGAGTGACAGGCACAACATTGCAGGTACTCTTAAAAGAAATTGCCTGTTTATATGGAGTCTTTTTAACAAGAGTGATCATTGTATAAATTAAAATGAAACAGATCTGCACTAGTTTACTTTCAAAAATATGTAATATATTGTCACATATCATATGTTAAGAATGCAACTGAAAAAGATCTGAAAGGTAGGTAAGGTTGAAATTTGCCTAGAATTCTGTGTCACTAGTGCCATCTCAGGTAATCTCTTCACAATAAATTTGATTGTTCAAGTTCATCCTTAGTCCTGCTTAGTTCACTAGTAGAGATATCACATAAGAATTCATGAGAAACTCATTACTTCTTTCTAGTAGCTTAATTTGCACAGATTATTCAACAATCAACAACCAGTACTATGCATTTATTGATTTAAATTTACACAGTAAACTGCATTAAAGTTTGTTTTGTCTAAATAATTTCAGTTTATCAGACAATGGTGACAATGGTTCCATATAGCTACTATAGTGTATATAATTATTTAGTGCTTCCTCAATCTTTTTTTAATTTTATCAGCTGTTATTTTAACCTTACCTCCCACATAGCTATTAAAAATACTGAATAGTGTCAACCATACTACAACAGCTTCTATTGTAGCCCTGTTAAAATGCCTCTATTCAATTCTTCTGTGATCCTTCTATGACATCTATGTTTTAAGATCCTTAGCTGAACAGCAGAAATTCTATGAAATATGTTCTTTATCCTTGCAGATATAGCACTTTATATGATACGATGTCAAATGCATGTTGAGGTCAGTCTATTTTTGCCATCAAAATATAAATATGAAACTTTCATTATCAAATGGTTTATGCTTATTCAGCAAGATGTATTTAAATACTGCACATGACTAATGATAATTATTTCTCTCATTTGCTAATTATTTATGGTGGAATCCTGCATAAGCTTAATGTTTGTATAATCAGTTTATAGTTGCTTAGGTCATCTTGGCTGCCCATTTGGAAATTTGTAATAACTATTTGTTTAGATTTCTAGAATGTCCCTGGCACTTTAAACCACATTGATAATTACCATAAATGGACTAGACATTTAGGCAGCTATCTGTTCAAAATAAGGATATTTATTAAAAGCACTTATTTTTGTTTATATGAAGAACATTTTACATTTTTCATTTTTTTTGACCAACACTGTTACCAGGGTTTTTTTCACCTAATACACTTTAAGATTTCCTTCCTCTTGGGCCTTGAGCAATGTATTTTATCCTAATAGCCTTGTTTACTTTTAGGAATTTTGTTTGTATCATAATGTGTGCTGTGCTACTGATTAGCTATTTTATCCTTATATAAACTATTGCTTCTTGAATATCTGTGGTTTTTTGCTTTTGAAATTTGACAAAAATTTAGTCAAAACTAACCAACTCCATGATGAATAGCTTACTAAGCAGAAAGATATCAGATCATTTCATACTGCCTAAAGAGCAGAACAGAAAACTCACTGTACAGGGAAACTTTTGTAGGTGCTTATGACAAAACAAAAAACTTGTGAACTAAGTATTTAAAACACAAAACCTAAGGGCACTAGTGTGTATTTAAGAACAGATAAAAATACTCATACATTTTGTCAGCATTATGGCTTCAATGACCATGAAATATCCGAAAATCAGGACTACTTTTTTAAGTGCTACTACAGGAAAATTATTTTTTCTTACTAGAAGTGAATCCTGGTTTTAATAACTTAGTGATGAAACTTCTAGGATTCCACCCAAATCATGAGTTTAATTTCTCAAGGGAATTTTGTACTTCGTAAGAAC
>JAOEHX010061955.1:0-20510 GCA_025448015.1 Bolborhynchus lineola | reverse complement strand
AACAAACAAACCGAACAAACCAAACAAACAAAAAAAAAAAAAAAAAAAAAAAACGAGCAAAAAACCCCCACAAAATAAACCAAACCAAACTAAACCAAAACAGAACAAAAAAAAAAAAAAAAAAAACCACAGCTGGACAGGCAGTACAAAAATTGATGTTTGCTTGACAGGAAAAAAGTCTTATACTACAAGATTTGACATTTTAATCTGCTTAATCAACCATAGAAGTCAGAGGTGATAATAAAAGTAACTTTAGAAGTAAAAGAATAACGGCTTTTAAGGGTATGTGAATTGAAAGAATTCATCATGCAGAACTGAAAATCAAACTCAAGTGTGAAATAAGGCTCTCAAGCTGATTCATACGTGATTGATTTTTTTAGTTATTTCTGTGACTCATTAAAGCTTTTTCTCTTCCTTGCATTCACTATTTATGCAGAAATAACTAAACCTAAACAAGACTTTATTGGTAAAAACAATTGTAGCTATCTCACATTTTCTGTTTTTCCCTCTTTTTCCTCCTGTTTATAGTGATTTGAACAGTTGGAACACTCTAAATCCTTCTTTTGTATTTTGTTTAACTTTGATGAGCAAAATGGAAATGCTAATCCCTTCTGCAGACACATGATTTCCTTCCTTTTTCCTTCTCTCTAAGATATTTGTTTTTCTGTTCTCTGGCCTTTGTTCCCTAGTCCCAGTGAGGTTCATATGATGAGCTCTTTTTCCCAGGATCCTAGGGTGAAAGAGGTTGCACAATCCAGCAATTCATGAAACGCAAATGATACTGGGACAGACAAGGGCTGTATCAAAGCAGCTTCTTACCTCTCCATCATCTCACTGTGCCTTTAGAACAAACAAACAAACAGAAAGAGTCAGGGTGTTCAGAATCTCAGAAGAAAATACTAAATACTGGCTTGAATTTTAGCTCTGAAATTGATCCTATCTGACAAAATTATTCCAGGATTTTACATTATGGTTCCTCTTTGTTCAATGTAATTCTGACTGCATATTTAAAATTGGAAAATAAATATTAAGCAGTTATTCTGTAAATAGTAATATCACAAGAACAAGCTGAGGTATTTTTTTTTTGTTTTTGACATAAAGCAGCTCTAGTACAGTATATAACATTTCTGAGAATGTTGCAAGATTCCATTGTTAAAGGCTTGAAGGAAGTAGCATGTCCAGGAAGATGGATCCAGGTGTAAAAAGGAAAAGCTCTTTGCTATGAACTTTAGTAAAGTTCTTTGTGAACATTCAGTGGACATAGGTTGGAGTGCTAAATGCTACTTTCAGTTAGAAAACTAAAACTCATCCAGTTGGGTTAGGTTGGTTGCATATGCAGGTTAGAGTGTATTGCTTGAAAAAACATAGTTTTAAGTTCTAAAATAAAATTGTGCAAGTTCACAATGATAGGTGTCTTTCCAAGTACTTTAGAATGTCTGTAGAATGGGACCACTTTGTGGTCTCTGAGACGACATTCTGATAACAACTTTATTCAGAATAGATGACTCTTGCCCCTGTTTGCTGAGCCTCTCCTATAGTCTTTAGTTTACACACAATATACCAATTCAACCTGACTATTTTTTGCTGGCTTCTTTTTTAAGTACTTCACATTCACTTCCTCATACTAACATTAATGTTAAAAATCTAGTGCTAACATTAGCATTAGATTATTAATGTTACCTGCATTTTGGTCGTGAGACATAGCATACCTTGAGAAATGAATATTTCCAGAGCTTCTGCAACGGTCCCCTGTCACGTAATGAGAGTGACCACATTTAGTTCGTCTGGTGGATGCACTTCTGGTCACAGAATGTAGAAATTAGTTGGAGGAAACCCAATGCATCTTTTTAAGAGACAATATAGCACAAGCAGCTGCGCTTACTGTCACCAGTATTGCAACCCGTATGTCTTTCATCTCCCTTGGGTAGGCTGGTTCCTTGACCAGGAGAAGGCAATCTTTCATTTTGCTACTAATGTGTTATAAGAAAATGCATCAACATCTTCATTTATTTCTCTCACTCTATAGTTTCAGGCCATTATCCTTTTTTAGCGGGGTGCTACATAAAAACAACCAAATGAATGACTCATTTTGAGACTTCCCTGTCATTCCTTCCAAAGCCAAATATTATCTAGCTGTCATTGTTAAAGGCATTAGGTCTTTCCAGAGCTGATGCAGATGACTAAAGACCTGTAATTCTGTTCAGGCTGGCAGATCAAGAAGGTACCAATTGGGAAACTTGGTACCATACACAAACTCTTTCTGAGGGACAGACAGGATTTTCATTTAATAGGAAAACTAGTATTTTTGCCACGCATTCCTTCTTATCACAAGTTCTGGGGATGAATCTTCGAGGCCCAAAAATAAACCAAAGAAAAGAAAAATTGCATTTATATCAAGAGGATGCTGACAGCCTGAATCAAAGGCTCAGTGCTTTATAATCAAGGTTTGGAAAAACAAGAATAGGACAACCCTGAAGTTTTGGCACTGAGTTCAAGGACACAGGAGTCATTGCACCTCCAAGAACTGGGAGAACTGAAATGGAAACAAAGGCCTCTCAAAACCAAGGGGATAATTAATTTGTTTAGCACTGCCAGCAATTATACAATGGGAATGCATTTTAGCTAGGAATGCGTTAGGCAATGACCGCAGCTGGATATGCTTCCAGCTGAAACCATGCTCCAAAAACCACTGAATGTGATGGAACTCACCATTAACTTTAGTGAGCTTTTAATCAAGCTCAAGTTTAGTAAGACAGACAGCAAGATTTAGAGACAACTGCAGAAGTTTTCAAGGCAGTAACTGCACAGCCAGAGGATCTGGAACAAAACCAAGTGTCAGTGACAGGACTAATTAGAGGACATGAAAACCTCACTCCCTAGCATCCTTTAATCAGACTCAGGAATTTCGTTATCTTCTGTGATAACAGGATTCAAAAAGCACAAGGCAGTGAGCTGAATCAGTCTGTAGCTCAAGTGCAGATTTTCTGTGTGCTTTTTTAAATGCGTGACTTTCTGCTCAGCAGCACCACAGGACTATAACTAGTCTTTCTTTTCTTTTGCCTTTAATAACATAATATTCTCAAACTGCTCAAATGTTGAGTTTCTTGGATTTCTAGCTAGCATACTAGATTGCTAGAGTCAGGACTTACAACATCCAAGCTCAATCAAAATGTCAAACACTAATTTCAGCATCAACTAAGGCATTTCTCCTATGGATATACCAATAAATCTCCAAGTTTTGACTTTTTAAAGTATAAATTGAGACAAACAAAATAATTTTCTTGGTTTAACCCTTATTGGCAAAACCTGTGTGCCGTATCATCATCCTCCTCAGCTTGTAGAATGTTTTGTATAAAATATATCTTTTTTTCAGATAAGTTTCCACAACTCCAATAAAAAAAATAGAATGATTTTAATGTTTGCAAGCTAATATTTGCTTTCAATGAATTTTACTTGCTTAGTGTTTCTGGAAAAAAAGACTAGTAAAACATATTTTACTCTGAAAAAAATACGGTAAGTTACTAAAATCAAGATCCAAATTCAAAATTCAGAGTGCTTTGAACTTCACTGATCTTAATAAAACAAGAAAATGAAGCCCATAGACCAAAAGATAGAATAGTTTCAGGTCCTAGGTCACAGTATTCCTACATCAACTTAATTGTGTAATAGTGAAGAAAAAATATCTGTATAGATACAAAGAATTTGTTGCAGAGCAAAAATTTTCCTTCAATAAAGAATACAATTTTGAGTTCTTTTGTATGCATGAAATAAATGAATGCTGGATCTATCTAGAGGGAACATGTCTTGTAGATAGGCACATTGGGACTGAGGATTCAGTAGAATAAATCTTAAATGACCAAGCATAGTAGCAAATAAAATAATTAAATTTTAAATAATACTTCAACAGGTGGAGCAGCATAAAAATTACCAGTAACAGTAATAAGCTGAAATGATGCATTTTGCTTCAGGAGATAAAGCTGTTTTTTTTGTTGCCAGGAAGCATACTGAAAGCAAAAAGGTCACTAAGTTAACTTAAGGAGTAAACTGAGGCCAAAGCTGCTGACCTGAAGTGAAAGAATAGCAACAGGACACAGTACTGTGGTATTCCCATTGTACTTTTTGCCTTTATTCTTCATAGAAGAAGCTGTTTTTACAATGGGAAGGGACTATGAATAAAGAAATTAGAAATATCTGATTTAATGCTGCAAGACCTCTGCTTTCATAGAAGCAAATCACACTGAAACTTCCTTAGAAAAAAATCTGTAGTCCAGGAGCAGTCATAGTACTGTAAGGCACTGCAGATTTGACTCAACTGCCAAAATAGCATGACACCTAGTTTCATTTGATATGTCCAGGAGTATCAGACTGTACCAATCTGCTAACAGAGCTGTTGCACTTCTATTGTTTGATCTAGCTTTCTGCCAAACACTTTTCAATGTCTTGGATTCCATAAGCTAGTGCTTGAAGTTTGATGTTGGACATTCAAATTATTGAGAGATGGCTTAAAATTCTTAACATGCTTTCAGTACTTAATACAAATTTTGTCTTCTAGGATGGTCTTCTTACTGGAAAAATTTTGATGAGTAAATTATATATAGCAAAGGGAATCAGGTATGCTAGGCATATTGCAATCTTCTACATGAATTTTATATTTCTCCATAGATAAGGAATGGGTTCTGACTTTTCCTAATATTAATATAGGACATTGACAGTATTAGGAGGCGTGTTTCATTGAAGAGTTGGAGGAATAATAAAAAAGTTTAGAATAATGGTTATATGTTGTATGAAACACTGGTAAGATAGAAGTAAGCACCGAATTAAGTAGGAACTGATAGTAAAGAAAATACCATCAATAAAGAAAAGAGCTTGATTTCTGCTACCATTGTAAAACCTGTTTCTGATGTAATAAAGCACATGATGCTACAGTGTATGTATATCATTTGCAGAATATTATAGCAGCTCATATCCACTAAAGAAGTGGTGTTTCCCCTTCTGAAGGAAAACATACTAGAAAGCATATATCCTATAGTATTGCCTCAGAAGTATGTACAGAAAAGTAAAGGAAAAAAAAGTACACACCAGATAATACAGCAGATGGAAACTCATTGAACATCCTCACATAAGATGAGCCCCGAAATAGAAATGTTACATACAGGAAAAAATATTGATCTGAAATCTAATTTCCTTAAGCCTTGATTTTGGGAGCTGGAAAATATGAATTTCTAAATTATCAGGACACCCCAAAGATTGCTTAGGGAATGTAACTGAGAATGTTATTGCTATCTGTAAAAGCAGTAAGAAATTTTAGGGGAAGAGGTAGAAAGTTGTGACATGAAATAAATGCCATTTGCTTACAACCAACCTTTTTTTGACCTTGCTAAAATTCAATTCAGCAAAATCAAATATAAAGGTGTTTCAAGAACGAGAAACTCCCTGGGCTGAGGTCTCCAATTGAGGGTAGAAGCTGTACCACCTCCCACAGTCCCAGAATGCCACTGCCATTGGTCAGGGTCTAATACCACTGGCTCTGCATTCTGAGTAACTCTATCCCATTTGAGAGGTTGGAAGCTAAAGGTAAGTTTTGGTACTTTCACTTAGAACAGTTAATTTGATTTTTAACTCTGGAAATATTTTTATCCTATTTGTTTTATTTTATCATGCATAATACTGATTCACAGGCTGCAGAATGAGGAGGTTGTTTATTTTTCCCTGGATATGTCTTAGTCCCTTCCTGTGAGAGGAGTACATAATCTTTATCAAAATATTTGATCTTACAACTACTGCAGATGCCAATATCATTACAGTGTGTTCTAATGTATTACTCATAAGGGAAACAGGGACATACAGACTGTCAGTTGGTGCAGATAATATAGTCATAGGTAATTAATTTATTTTTTTTTACCAAGATTATCATTATATTTGCTGTGTTTATATATACAAAATGAAATACTTGTCAAGCTCTAAAACCTCTAAAAACCTTTTATTTCTAGACAATGTGTAACAAGAAAAATTTGAATTGTAAGTCTTCTTTCTTATTATTTAGGAGTTATTTATTCAGAGGAAAAATTACACCAGACATGTTAGTATTACGTTTTGGGTTAATAGATAGCATCTTCTAAAGATGAATCATTTGGGATAAACAAGATGCAAAAGAAAAGCAAGACCAAAAACAGTCCTGTCAAAAATAGGCGAGACAAAATATAATGACAGGAAAAAAAAAGAAAAAAAAACTAAACTCCAGTATATTTGGGTGTGTTTTTTTCAGAGATTGGTTGCATTTTTTTTTTACTTTAGTCTATTTCATTTCTTGGTAACAAAGTAAAATGTCTTTAGCAATATTAGAAACTAATGCTGAAAGGTGCAATTCAACTAAGTCTTCTCAAAGACAAGCCCAAGTGACTCTAACTTCTCTCAGCAGCAGCTGAAGTTTTCCTGAATAAAGCAAGTGAGGGAAAAATGAACGCCTTGTGTTGCTGACCATCCCCAGAGGAATTTCATATCCTCATGCCTAAACCAGCTTCATAAAGACCTCCTTTCATGAAACTAAAATTCAACTTGTTGCTTAGCATACCCAATAAAAATTATCACATACATTTCTTATACTAAACCTATTTTAAATAAATACAGTTTGAAAACAAAATATTTGAGTGTGTGCAATATGGTATCATATCAGAAGTACAATTTATTTGACTTATGCACTGCTCATTACCGCCTGTGCTATTGGTGAAGTTAGTGAGTGCTTTATCTAAATCAAGATGTAAGTAAAGAATGCTGAATAAAGCCTTGTGTCAGGCATCTTGTAGGATAATAGCGAATCACTTTAAAAGAATAGGGAACATAAATATTTATATTCAAGCTTAGCATGACTTTTACTTTGCTAAAACAGAGCATCTAGATGGGTGAAAATTCATCTTTACAATTCTATTCTCAAAGGAGAACAGGTGACTATTATGCTACCATTTCTCTACTTTAAAAATTATGTTGATTGAGTAATGAAAGAATGCAAAGTACTGCCACTTTCTGGGCTATGGAGAACACAGATTACTTTTTATTTTGCTCTACAGGCATTTGCAGAAGTCATGGTCCACCTATGCCACACCATTCAGCCAACTGAAATTATATTTTGGCAAAAAATCTACTGGGTGAAATGCATTTTGATTATGCTCATCCAGAGGCAACAAAAAAAACAGAGGTCCTAATGTTTTCTAATTTTTTTTTCCTGGAGGAGAAGGCAAAATGGCAGTGTTGTACATTTCAAAAGATTATTCATTGTGGTAGACAAATAATGTAATAATTTAGCTTTTGGCTAGTTTCTCAAAAGCTCTTTTTTAATGGGGTAGTGGAAATAGGTGAAGTTAGATGAAAAGGGGAAAAGACTAGTATATATCTTCCCTTCATCTTTTCAGGTGCTTTCTCATTGAGTACAGTTTACACCAGTAAAACTCAATAGGTCTTTTTTGTTAGCATGGCCAAAGCGGCCTGTAGAAATTCTCAGGTCCAGGAACAGAACAAACCACTGAGTCATCATGAGTAAATGAGTTATATATCAGTAATACTGTTTCGCACATAGAAGTAATGTATTTGTGAGATTAAACTTTCATAGACTCTTTGCAAATACCAGATTACACAGAATTTGTCCATTTTCTTCTTTTTCAGAAAGAAAAGCAGAATGCAGACCTTTCTAAATATTTTTCTGGGATTTTTTATCTTTGAGTCCATTGGATCTGCGCCTATAACTGATAACATAATTTATGATTCTGAGTTCTATGACATACCACTTGGAGAGCTGCCTCATCTATTTGTCTATGATGAAAATGAGCAGTCTGACAAACTGGAGGTAATCAGAATTTCACTTATCCTATCTTTCCAAAGTGAACAAATGCAGGGGTTACTGATGCTTTTTTCTTGGTTAAAACAACCGTCAGGCAAATCTATGCATGTGGTTGCTATTGTCTTTGGATGATCAACAATTTTCTGTGCTAATAAAACACCATAGTTCATTCACATTTTTCCTAATCTGCAAATGTGGCCAAAAGATTTCCTGATTGTTTCTTCTTTGGGTTTTGTTTTTGTTGTTTTTTGGTTTTTTTTTTTGGTGGTAATTGTTGTGAGCAGGTGAAATGTACCATGCTTCCCTCAGGTTTCCTTGCATTGCCACAAAATTTGTTAGAGATTGTCCTTGTGACTTGTCTGTCTGCATCAGACACAAACACAGCTGATATAGGCCATCCAGGATTCCCCAATAAATAAGGTTGTAAAATGCTGTTTCCTGGGGTTATTTCTTGTAGTAATAGGTATGTTCAATACAAGTATTTCTTGTATTTCTTCAAGGCTATAAATGCTAGTGATTTATATTTCAATGAGAAAAGTGGGCAAAATCAAGTAAAAAAGAAAGGGAAAACACTTAAATGTTACTGAAAAAATCCTGTTGAAATTCTGTTATGTTGACTTACATGCCTCCTTCACCCCCTGTATTTCTGTACTTCTCCATATTGCTAAAAGTTTACATTAATTTTAATCTCACTCTGCTGTTTAGGCATGGGCACAACTTTCCTGAAGGTGATATATGCACTGTATGATTCAAGATTGAGTGGGATAAAAGTTGAGTGAAAAAATATAACATTTAAATAATAATTTTGGCATTTGCTATTGCACATAATAATTTCTTTCATTTCCACATAGCAGTACAAAATTCATATTAATATTTTCCTTTGAGTGATTCATGACTGCAGCAGGAGGGATAGGATCTAGTCTTTCATCAAGGTGAGATCAAAATTGTGAAGCAGGCTTGAAATCAGAGGACAAAGACAAATTAAGATATTTTTTTCTTTATGTTATAAAAGTAATCTCAAAGTTTGCACTAAGGTCAGAACCTTACAATGTGCAGAAAACAATTTTTCTCATCTAAGGACTGAAAAGAAATCTGCTTTAAAGAAATTTGCTTTAAGGAAATTACTTTGCCTTTAGCCTGATCCCCCGTGCCATGCAGAATCAAATGTCCTTACATACCCATAAGCTAGAGCTTTCTTCCCAGATAAAATCACCACTCTTCTAATGATTGGATACTTGCATCCTTTCTGTTTCACACTGACTAATATATTACAGTTTTTGCCTTTCTTTGTTCTTTTGCTTTTAAACATTAAGCTGAATCAGTCCTACAAAAACGGCTTCCTTTAAAGAAATGGGTGAGGCTATTTTGTATATGCTTCAACACAGAGATTTTCTCATTCTAACAATAGATTTTATAAGAATGCACTGAACGGTACGTGGGATCTTCCTGTCCTCTTTTTCTGAGGTCCTAAGAAACTGAAGTATGGGGTGGCCCCTTTCCAAGTCTCTGAGTGAAGAACAGAGACAAGTCAGGGCTCCTGTGATTCTTTTCCATCTGAAAGGAAATACAGGATGATCAATATTGCACCCAAGGACAACAGCAACAACAACAAAAAAAAATACAACAGGTCCTATCACAGGTTGCTTTCTTTAGGGAAGCATGGAATTGTCAAATTTCAAAAAGTCTTTTCATTTTGTCTTGTAAATTTCTTTTCTGTAGCAGGATTATTGCACATTACATAGCTCTTCAGGCAGCCTTCTTAAAATTCAAAAGGTCATCAATCATAGCACTTGGAATGAATGTTGCTTTGCATATGGATGGACTTCCCTGTGTGAGCCTTTTCATTCCTAGAGGCTAAGCCAAAATCCTTTTCTACTTACATTCCTCTTACCATGTCCCACCCAAAATAAACCTAAGCATTCACAATTCTCCTAAACCCAGGAGAGCTCAGTGGTCAGTGCTGTAGAAATCAAGCAGGCTTTATAGCTATGCATTTCAGTCTTGCACATTGTCTTTTAGACACTGAATATTATTGATGTAATTCAAGTTTTAAACAGAATGCATCTGATTTCTTTATCATGGTTATGACTTTCTTCCCTGCAATCCTGTTATAAAGATGTGAACTACACAAGTGGTTCTATGTGTAAAACCCACTATTTACTCAAAGTCAAAGGTTAGTTTTTATTATGCATATCTTAAATGATGAGCAATACCAGAGAGACCCAAACAGCAGGCCTTCATTCAATCTAGCCTGCATACTGTAACTTTAGGCCTTGATTTAAGACCTGCATTTCCTTTTAGAGAGCTCTGAATAATGTTTTTAGTCTTCTGAAGCAGTGGAGAAAAAAAAACAAAATAACATTTCATGTTGTTGTTGTCTTCATTTAAAGATTTTAAAATTCAGCCATGTGCAAGAGAAATCCTTCTGTTTAATACATTTATAGGCTTATTTGAGAAATGAAAACTTTCCAAGGTTGTACATCCACCTGATATTCAGCAGGTCCAGGAGACTGAATGTTTCTGGGATGTCAGATGTGCTATGTGTATTGCTCCTGCTGATTTCAATGGGAGTTGTGCAGGCACCTGTGTATCTTAAGAAATTACTCAGAAACGCTTATGCCAGTATATCCTTTCCATGTTATCTGTTGCGTACTGTAATCATTCATTTGATGTGTAACCACCAAAATGAGGAGCAATTGCTGAGAGATTCCTTCCATTCATTCTATCTGGCTAAAATCAGATGTTGCATCCCAAGATCATCCTCCAAGACAAGTATGAATCATACTCTTGGGATATTTTTGTGGTGCACTCACCTTGGCTGGCTGAAAGAGCTCATCAAATTGCCTTCTCAGAGGGATAGGGGAAGACGTTAAGATTAAAAACTCACAAGTAGAAATAAAAAAGGCAGTTTAGTGAAGAAATGCAAAGTTTGAGTGCAGAAGCAAAGCAAAGCAAATGTATTTTTTCTCTACTTCCCATCAATAGGTGATATCCAAGCGCTTCCTGGGAAGTATGGCCCCAATACATGTAGCTCTCTTCAGAAAACAAATGCCTTAATAACAAAGACTACCCCCACTCCTCATCTCATTTCTCTTGATTTTTATTGCTGATCATGATGCCACATGGTACAGAATATCCCTTTGGTCAGTTTGGGTTAGTTGTCCCATCTATGTATCCTCCCAACCTCTTGCCAAAACACAGCCTATAAATCTTAGAGTGGGTAGGGCTGTTAAAGAGACAGACTTGATGCTGTGCAAGCTCTGCTTAGCAGTCACCAAAACACTGGTGTGTTATCAACACCCTTCTAGCCACATATGCAAAGTACAGCACTAGAAGGGCTACTATGGGGAAAGTTAACTCATTCCCAGCCAGATCCAATGCACCTGCCTTCCTCAAATAACTTTAGATGGACCCTAGCCACCTGTCTCAGGCTTGGCACTAAAATTTCAGCTTAATAAAGTTAATTAAGAGTGAGGGAAGCCAAGTTCATGATTTTTTTTTCTACTTCTCATACTCTGGAAGTATTTTTCTTTGTGAAGTACATATGCCAAAAATGAAGTCTATGCATATATATACATACTCACTTCATTGCCTTGCAAATATTTGTCTAACATTTTATCTAGATAACAGCTGTTGATAATTTTCCACTTGAAATTTGTCTATTTTTCTCTCAGATTTCAGAATAACTTTGAGATTTGAAAAAGCTACTTAAGAAGAAGAATCAGAGATTATCTAGCATTGGCTGCTAACATAGAATCATTTAAGTTGGAAAAGACCTTTAAGACTGTCGAGTCCAACCATTATTACTGTCAAGTCTACCAGTAAACCATGTCACATCAACAGATCTGTTTCATTCCTTGCATTCTTTTCACTGTATTGAATATATGTATATTTTTAATGCAAATATTTTGCATGGGCAAAATAATCATAGCTATGAATTACTTGGGAGAATTGTATTGAACCCTTAATCAAAGCTATGCATTGTCATGTACTAGATGGGTCATGGGCTATAAAATCTGTGGTTTTCAAGTTTGCGGGCTAGTGATCCATGGAATAGATAGCTGAAGCTTTGTATCTCAAAAGAAATTGTTACTTCAAAAAACCTTAAGTAATATATCAGTCAGAAATAAAATGTGTATTGAGAATTTAAAGAGAATGGCATCAACTCTGTCAGATGATGGTTAAAAAAGGCAGCGTAAAAAAGAAAAGCTTATGACCAAGGAAAAAATTCCAAAGTCCTAAAAGAGAAAGACATTTCAGAGGAATGTCACTGCAAGATAGTATACAAGCTTTGTGTTGGTTTTATCTTCATAAACTGACAGTTCCAACAGTATAAACATGAGTTGCTGTATTGTTCCTTTTCTTCGCAGTAAGTTTCATTTTTATTTTCAATGAATATTTATATCATGATAAGGATCAGAGGCCCCAGTCAAGACTGGGTCTTCATTGTCCCAGCTGCTCTGTAAATATACACAAAGAAAGATTTCCTTTTAAAAATTGGATGCAATGAAGGCAGACTGTCAAAAGCATTCTTGTGTAAGTTTCTTGCTAGTAAAAAAGAAAGCTCAGTTTTTCATTCTTTGAAGTTAAAACTGCTTTAATATTGTGTGAGAAAAACAGATTGCCAAAAGAGACCCTCTATATATCAGCTACTAATGTTTAATAAAATCATGTTGAAACATTTGATTAAAGTACCTGTTAAACATAACCAGTCCATTTCTCTTTAGATAGGAAAAGAGAAGATAGAAAAAGAAGTGAAAATATAGGGGCATCAGAAAACGAGTTTCACCAATAAGATAGGGTATCAGTGAGGTTGAGCAGCAAAGGAGCTATCCTAGCACTGGACAAGTAGCAAAAAGAGGGACTGGAATGCAGGTTGATCTTGGTCTGTGTACACAGAAGTGAACTAGAAAGTAGATGCATGAAATGATCAGAAACAAGCATAGTGAAAGCCTTATATTTGACCCTGTATTATCTTGCCGAATTTTAATTAAGCTGATAAAATATTCAGGCACCTGCACAAAGCTCAGAACTTGAGACATACACACCCCTCCACTTATATGCATGTGCACATACAAAGCATCTCTGCTATTGCTATAATGCACATAAAGATGGGTCTTATTGTGCAAGAACTCCCCCTTGACACTTCACAGTGTTGAGAGACACTCCTTTTTCTATCTTTGTGGCAGGTATTTGATTAAATAAGAGACTTTAAGGTAGATATGCAATGACTTTGTGAAATGTGTCATATCACAATATATGAAATTTCTGTGAGAGAGGTGACAACTGAAACTCTGTAGTGAGATTACATAGAATTTTTACAGTAGATGCTTGCTCCCTCGATTTCCCTGGTCACTTAAACCTCCCATCATCCACGGCTCCCCTGAATTCAAGTTTTGTGACTTTTGCCATAAAGAATTAATGTGAACCATCCCTAATAACATGGGGTATGAAAAAAGAACACAGATATTTTAGAAAATTACCTCCATTTCCTAGATGGTACCCATAGCTATATGGTTGGGTTTTTTTTCCTGAACACTGCCAAGTTAAATAATGTGCATTTCTATCCCATTTAGAAATCATTTAAGATAAGAATAGTTCTAGAGCCAATCAAAAGAGAATCCAATGTGGTTTGATGCACAGCCCAGAAGGGGTTCTGCTCTGAATTTGCTCTATCTTTGCTCATATTTAGTGATTATCTAATTAATAATCCTTTGAAAAATTCTGAGGTCTTTCATATTAGGCTAAATAATCACATTTCCTTTGTTTTGTTTTCCTTTTCCTGCCATAATTTTTGCCTCTTTGTATTCTGTTATTGTTTCAACAGCTCATCCAAACTCTTCTCTGGCCCCCATTTGATGATTAGGAAGTCTTCTAGAATTGGAGGATTTGGAATTCCAATCTCCTCAGGCTAGCATATTACATCTCAGCCCTCTTTCTTGGATGAATGGAGAGCCAGTACCTTTGTTTTCATCTGAGCTGGAGTAAAACACTTGTGCAAATTTCGCAGATGGGTTCTTTGAATTACTGAAGTGCAGCAGCGCCTCATTCCCTGTACACAAATAACCTTAAGTGTGAGACAGTGAAATGTAGAGACATCTTCAGAGCATGTACAACTGTAAAGGTCCAATGAAATTTTTGCCTGAATCCTTAGCTGCACAGTGTGTATCAGGCTCCTGAGTTAGCTAAGTAAAACTTCTCTGAATTTCTTTTCCTAAAGTCCTTGATGGAACCTAATATCTTGTAGATGCTTAAAGACTTAGTGGAATGTCCATCAGTATCAGCATAGCTGTTCTATTTAATGACTGTACCAGGGTTTTCTTGTTTAAAGAAAAAAATAATATTGAAATGATACTGCAGTAATTGTACATATTTCATAGCAGCACAATCCCTATTGTGACATCACAGAAATCTAGGGTTTGAAAATTTACTCAAGAATGGTTTTGGTTCTGACTTCCTTTGTAGATTTAAGCTTGAACCAACTTCAATTTCTGCTTTTCATTTTCCACTCCTGACCTGTCTTATTAATACAAAGGGAAATAGTAGGGTAATAGAGTTCAGACCACAAGATCAAGAAAAACTACTCAGTACAAAAAATTAAAGTGCAGAAAAAAGTGCTCTGTTATTACAATTCTTGCTTTGATATTCAGAGTTTTGTAACAACTCCTGTCATTATGACACAGAATGTCCCTTCCAGCACCAGGAAATATATCACACCTATGCCCCTGTTCTCAGCTCTTGCTTGTACCATATTCATGTTCAGGACCTGCCACTATACAATTATTAACCGATCTTACACTGACAGGATGTTTCTATATAGCATGACAGTCCACACTGTGAAGACAAACTATTAGAAACTTCTCTAGTTCTGGAGATACAGAAGCTTGTAAGCACTATGTCTGTATCACTGCAGGGTATGTGTACATACTGGATTGGATCAAATCAGACAAAATGTCTTTGCAGTATAAGCTATAGAAATTTGAAGGAAGAGCAGATCTGACACCACACTTTGGCCTTGATGTCTGATAAAAATATAGTTGCCTTTATTGCCTCTTTTACAGCCAAAAGAAGATGGACAGGTGCTTTAGGGAGTTAATTCACAACATATATGTGCTGAACCTTCCTCAGGAGATGATTCTGCCTCCACTGTCTGCACTAGGAATGCAATGAGACTAACCTTAAATTCAGTGTATGAAGTTAAGTGGAGTGAATCCAGTTTTTTTGTTCATGTGTCCGATTGGTTTTAATTTGGATTTAAATTTAAAATGAAACAATCACAGTGCATTTAGGAAAATCCAGTATGTTCAGCTCCAGCAGTGCCTGGTTTGCCTGGACTGCATGAGGAAATATGCTTGAGACCCTGAACCATCCTTTACAGTGAGCTTGGGAAATTGATCTGAGACAGCTCTTTACCACAGGTCTGAGGGTTGGCAGTGTTTCTGGTAGATGCTTTGGTCTCTGAGTGATGTCCAACTTTGGCTGTGTATGTGGCTTGGATTAGTGGGAGCTCCTGTGGAAATCTTTATTGAATATCTAGGACTAATTTTCAGTTCTTTTGTGCTTTGCAGTAGTGCAATTTCTAAAACTGACATATTTCTCTTTGAAATTTTATGTCTGGCAAAACTTCAGCACTGTTTCAAAGAAAAGTGTCTTCTGTTTGTAGGCTTAGATATTGCATAGCCCTCAAAGAAGAATGTTAGAAACAAAATCTGTAATTTCGAATACAGTTCTGGAAGGAGACTTTGACTACATTTGTACTCAGGGAAATACAACTTAGCTCAGTTTATATCAAATTTCTTCATTCTCAGACAACAGAATTAGTCAGTAAAATCTTTTTAGCAATGCTTTGTAGCATTAATTTTTTACTCAAGTAAAATCAGACATGAAATATATACACTTGCTTTTGAGACAAGAAGCTTTAGGATACTCTGTGTTCAAGCTGCTAAAAAGACTACTTCTCTAAGACTAATCAAAAGAAATTGAGAGTCTACCTGTATTTTCCAAGGCTGAAGCCACAGAAATCAATTTCTAGAGAGCAGGGTTACAATTCTAGGGTTTTGTAAGTTAAATATTAAGGTTGGTCTGACTGAAGTATCGATGGAAATGTATGTGTGCATGTGTGTGTTAAATCCAGCAGAAACAACAAAATAAATAAATTAGGAGGCTTAAAGTAAAGTGTTAAATAGTGATCTGCATTGATAAGAAGGATACTGCACTCAACTGCACCACTTCCAGAGCACTGTTCCCTGCAGCAAAACTGAAGGATGTGTTGTTTATGCAAAAACAAGGGTCCTGCAC
The DNA here is from genome assembly GCA_025448015.1 of Bolborhynchus lineola. NCBI lineage: Eukaryota > Metazoa > Chordata > Aves > Psittaciformes > Psittacidae > Bolborhynchus > Bolborhynchus lineola. The sequence goes on along the minus strand of JAOEHX010061955.1, from coordinate 4,381 downwards.
CCTGATAACATTGCAACACAGATGACTTCTTGGTAAAAACCCTTCTTCTCACCCCCAGCAGATAGGAAATACAGCTGTAGAATACAATATAGACCATTACTTTCCATGTGAGTCATCAAGGAAACACATTCCCAATGAGGAAAAGAGGCAATGGGCAGCAACCTGGCTTAAGATCAATGGATATTGGAGTATCCAAGAGTCTGAGGAAGACAGCTACACCATGACAGCTAGTGAATCTTAAAAGAGATGCAAAACTGTCCGAAGGTTAGTTTTCAGTGCCAGACAAGAAGAATCCCAGAGGAAGTAAAAAGAATCAGTAGCTACTATCCCTGAACTTCTGTATTGAATACAGGTGATCCTAGCCAGAGCAGTAAGGCATACATATTTAGGTATGTAGGAATATGTGGCTGTAAATGTACAAGTGATTAAAATGTGAGAGAATGAGTGCAAGTAGGTAAAATTACTTAGGGATTTTGTAAACTAATAACATCTTCCCATTCCCAAAGATCTGGTTGACCTTATTACACTATTTTTTTATTGCACAAGTTATTTATGTTGCACTCTACAAGAAAACAACAATTTATCTGAGCTGCATCATTACAGTTTAAGTGTTTCTTACATTAACATACAATGGTTCACAAATCTATTTGTTTTTAAGATAGAACAATAGGACAAAAGAAGACCTTAAATGTAAATTCAAGAAGAAACAAGTATGAGCCACTTTTGGAAAGGAAAACAAACCAAAAACCTCTACCATAATTAGACATTTTCTTGTAAGCCTTTGGTAATTTCAGAACAGCTGTGGGGAAAACTAGTTCTTTTGATGAGTCAGCGTGGTACAACCGTCCCTTCAAGTTTATAACAAGAAACTTAGCAAGTCTCTTGTTTAGTTCTGAAATGTGATTTGTGTTTTTAAGTATACTTTTTGCAGTAAAAGAAGAAATGAAAAAGGATGCCGTTCAAATTCTCCTGTGGATTTAAGTTTACTACATGTAAAACATCAACTTTGATCCTAAAAGATGCAAACATAAAACAATAGACAAAACATTTATCACTGGAATTACACCACATTAAAAGAGAAATGTAGCAAGTGGCAGCTACCAGCCTCGCTGTTTTCTTCTTTAAATCTATTTATTTTCTGTATTTTACTACTTTGCATAGATTATATGGGTCTGTAATCCTCATGTAGGTTGCATTTACTAGCATTTCTATTCTGTTCCACCCCTTCTGACTCCTAGTTGGCAGATACTCTTTCATCTTATTTGTATTTCCCCATACACACAGTTCAGCTTCCTGAGACATTTCCAATCTTAAAAACCTTTCCATTTGTCTCACTTTCTTTTCAGCCAATGGTGAGAGATAGATGCCTGAACAGCCCACCCTGAAAGAAGCATCTGTGGTCAGTGGCTGGAGCTGCTTTTCAGAAGTTTTGTCTCATTCTCTGCTGACTGTGAAAGGATGCTAGCATAGACTAAATGCCTAGCCTATGAATGGCTAAAGTTACAAGTTGACTCTTACCAGTTGTATTTCATTGCTCTTTGATATGTTCAGATTTCTGTGACCTTGACTTCTGCAGCTTCCTGATCTGAAAGTGCCTCCAAATTTGCCACCCACATTAAGCAGTTTCATTTGAAAATGTAATCACATTGGATAAATATAGGATGGGGAAAGAGAGAGATTCTTCCTGCAATCTTAAGAAAGATATGAATCCCCTTCGGCATACTCTCTGGCTAATATTCAACGCTGTTATCCTCTAAATCTTTTGATTTATTTCAAAGACAGAGGAGGGTAACTACACGAAGTTAGATATTTAAAGGTAGGCAATGTGATCCCCTGTCAATATTTTCATATGCCATGCATTAAATCTGGCTCATCAGGGTTGTAATTTGAAGACTTGCAACAGTTGGCAAAACCCCCAAGCTTTATTGTACTTCTCTACAACATTCTTCCTGCTTTTTGATTTTTCATAAAGAATATTACTTAGAGTAGCAAAAGAAATACAACTCCCAAACCCTCCAAAATCCTGTGAAAAATATTACCATTAAGTGATAAGAATTAAGAATTATTAATTATTAAGAGTAATTTTTGCTTCAATTTCTCAGTAAAGTCCATGTTGCCAAAAATTAACAAACAACTGGAAGATGAAGGACCATTCTGTGAAGTATAGTTCAAGAAATATCCTTGTTTTGTTGCAATCTTGCATGATTTATCAATTATGCAAAAGATAGAAAGCTGCATGTATCAGCTCACCAATAATAGAAAACAGACTTTTACCTTTAGGTTACTGGTTCCATACGTACCTATGTAAAGGAGTAAATACTACTTATGCTCTGGGTCTGGTAAGCAGTACATATGAATCTGAACTCCTACTCCATTACCAGTAAAAAAATGGCAACATCATAAATTCACTGTAATAATTTGTATTTTTTATGACAGTTATAACTGGCACAAGAAATGGAATTGATAATGCTGTTTGGAACACTTTCTCTAGAACCCAGATTTAGCATATTGACAAGGAAACTATGGGGAGACTTTCAAATGTGTATCTCCAAAACAAGATAACATCCTGTAATAAGAAAGAGATAACAGTCTAGAAACATAATTACTACAAGTTAATATTACTTTTTTGGTACCCAACAGCTACAGTGATTAATCAACTAAGAATATCCAAGATAACATAAAACAAATCACAAATCCCAAGGTAGTTAAGCTCCATGAAGTATGCCTTCAAATATTTGGAGAAGTGGCAGTCAGTGTAGATGACCCAACTCCCACAACAAGCAAAAGGAACTTTATCTTAGGTCTGACACCCGTTTACAAACTGTGTCTTGAAAATGCTTTTATCCAGAATATTATTTTCATTAGAACTGCCACAAAAAAAGTCATACAAAGCTGATAATAGGTCTCAAAATGTCTGCATTTTGTCCCAAAATTTGGGACAGGGAATCTTAGATGATTTCACAGAACTGGTGAAGAAATAGACAGCATGTGCAAACACTTTAGTGCAGTACTACCCTGGGTCAACAAAAGTCTGGAATGCATCTCTCCCTCTAGGCTTCCTCCATTTGGAGAACATCTGTCGTATTTCCTTTGTTCCCAAAGTCTTTTTTTTTGATTTGTCCCCAAGTCCATTCCTAGTTAAGCTGTCCCACTTTCAGTGCTGCAGATGGGAACATTGTGTGTTTTTCTGTTCAAAGCGACAAGGTATATCCTCACTCTTACTTACATTAACAGGTTACTCTGAGTTCAGCTGAAGTTCATTTTGCTCAACTGATCACCCTGCATTTTGCTCAACTGATGACCCTGCATATTAGCAACTGTATCAGCACATTTTTATCCATAAATCCTACCAAGTAATAGTATCTATCTCTTATTGGAATACAGCCACAGAGTATACAAAGAACTTTCTGTGCAAAAAGTGTATTTCGGATGGTCATTTAGATGTTCTCAGGCAGTCCAGGATTGTAACATTTAATATTGCCAGTAATGATACGTAGCTACACCAAAGATCCAGGGAGTCTATTAAGTGTAAAGGGTTTACTTCCAAAATTGCAGTAAATATGTATATGCAGAAAAATGTACATACGTATTTCACAAAAATATATTTATAATCTACTCTGTCCAGAATAATAAGAGGAAAATAACTACTTGATGAATATTATATAGGTAAAAAATGAGATTTAAACAGGGATCAGAATATACCAAAAGCTTTGCTTGTGCTTGGGACCCAGATCTCAGGTGTGTTATTTCCATTAGTTGCCAGAGTCTACATAAAAAGCCTAATTTAAAAAATCCTAAACACTTGTTTAGCCTGTATGCTTTTACCTGTCTTTTACAGCTAGAATTTATGAGCACTAATGTGAGTGATTTCAACAGCTGGTTGACAGGAAAGCCAGAAGTATCTGAAGGATGATCTCAAGAAAGGAGACTTTGGCCAGGTGAAAAATTCAGGATTCATTAGTTTTTATGGAAGTTTTGTGATAGAAGGAGGAAAATCTTTGATGAAGCATAATTTTAGGCTTCAGGGACTTCACACTAGGGATAAAGATACTGTGATAAAATTCCTATTTTTGGTCATGCCTTAGGTATAGGCTAAGGAGTGTCAACAGCAGCACAATGGTGAAGCACCCACAGGGGTGTGGGTATTACTTAACTTCTACCTCAGATGTGCAAAGCCCTATAAGGACATTAGTTAATTGTCTGGGCTTTTAAAATTAAAAAAGTGCATTTTCAAAGGAGGTCCTAGTGTGGTCAAATATACTATTTAATTAAATGTAATAATAATATAAATATTATACACATGGGGAAATCAAGATGCAGTGGTAAAGTAATTTGCAAACGTCACACAACTAGGGTGGATTCTCAGTGTCTGGGTGATTAC
>JAOEHX010061949.1:0-16083 GCA_025448015.1 Bolborhynchus lineola | reverse complement strand
GTCAGTACTTTCTTTTATTTTTCTCTCAAAACAGCCTAATGAATGGTATTGTAGCCTACTCAAATTCATTGTTTTCTCTTTTTACATCACATCTTCTACTAGTCTGAAGGTTTTATCCTGCAGTTGATTAAATTTATTAGAGAGCTGCTCTTGCTTAGCTGCCTAAGTGTTGTGGTTTTGGAATTCCATGATGAGTCTGTAATTAATCCTGTGGTGCAACTTTGGCAATTTTCTTTACATCATTCCAAGTAGGAAAATTAACAAGGTTACTGTATGGGACCATGACTACTATTTAAGCACTTTTTCACATTTTGATACTAGAAGGCTTATAGGACCACTTCATACATAAATGGTGGAGCTAAATATTCTTTTAGCCCTACTAACATCAAATTAAAGTCCCTTTCCCAAGAGATAATTATTTGATACCCCCATTGAAGTTCTAATTTACTTTGTAAGAAAAGCCTATAACTGGACATTTTTGCCACACAGTACTGAAGAAATATCATGTACAAGTGGTAATTTTTGTTCCAGCAGCACATACCTCTTCTCAATGTAAGTTTATTTGCATTGCAGAGCAGTCTTTTATTTCTATTTATCATGTGGTCTTTTGGAGCCTCTCTGCAAAACAGTCCAGAGGTGAGACCACAACTACTTCACCACAAACCATCCTGGGACTGTAGTGTATCAACTCCAAGGTCAGTAAGCAGAGACTAATACAGATCAAAAGGGGAAGGAGGAGAGAATCACTTATAAAGAAAAAAGAGTAAAATAAATATCCTCAGAAGGTGTATTTTGTCTCTCTGTTATTTTAACCTCAGAGGTCCATGTTATGACAGAGAAGCCAAAGACCCTCTCCACCTATTTCTGTGTGCAGAAATGTGTCAGCATTCCTAAATAACTGGCCCTATATCACAAAATCTTAAGGTGCTTTAATTCCTCAGAAGTGAAGCTAACCCTCTGCCTACTGTGAAACATTGTGAGCTTAAAAATTATTTAAAATAATCTTTCTCCCTCTCTTTTAGTTGTAAGTGGAATGTAGCTGGAACACAGAATAGGGGCCCCATGTTTTCCCAGAGAAGCTTTTGACTTGAAGGGAGTGGGAAAGAAGAGTGTGTAGCAGTATAACAGAAAGTCCGTAAGGCGTGGAGAGGGGTCAGGCTTCTGAGTGCAATAATCACTTCAGAAAGAGCGCAAGTGAGGTAAGGCTTGTTCTTGGCAAGAAATTGTGCTGGTCAGCCCAAAACATTTCACCTTGCCTTCCAGGGTCTAATGCCACGAAGCTGATGTAGCTGGGTAAAGCAAGGTGTTCATGACTAGCTCTGAAGTGCCAACTGGGAACACCACCGACTTTATAAAAGCTTGCCCTTAAAACATGTCTTGAACAGCAAGAGCTGCTATTTGCTGGTGTGCTTTCTTTCAAGATGATGGGCTAAGCAGCAGGTTAAAAAGCTGGATAGAAACCTGGAATTCTATCCAGACAAGTTGATTTCAGACCCAGTGGAGTAAAGGCTGTCTATGTCAGCAGGTGAGTAGCTCTCTGTATCCCACATTGAATGCCACCAGAAGATAAAGCGTGTTTGAATCTGAACTGCCAGTGGGTCACCTGGTTGTACCCTTTTTCTCTTCTTTTTTCATGTGTTTAGGCATTCAGAGCAGACTGGGATAGGTCCCTCCACTAGGATAACTGAAATAATTTTTCAAACCCACTGGCTGTATTGACTGTGATGGAGCTCATGTACGCAGTTCACGCTCAGGTAGCCTGTTCTCCCCACTGTGCCAAGTATCTTTCTGGGAGGTAGAAGGGGGTCTCAGAAAGCAGGACTTACAATTTCACCATTCATGAAAGTTTGCTGCTTTGGTGGAGCTGCCCACTGGAAGGTACCAGGGCTCTGTATGGACATTGCTGTGGGAGGCCCACATGCTTTGCTTCAAAGGACTTGGCTATGTCCCATCACTGGTGTTTTGCTTTCTGGTGTCTCATATTCCTCTGAGTTGGTGGATGAAGTGAAGGTTTTAGGTATAATTTGCATGGCGGAACAAGAAAAGCTTCCAGCGGCAGACAGGCACATGGTGAGCTGTGGTTATACATGGCATGTAATTTTTTTCCCTCCTTTTCATTTGTGAAGCATTTTTTAGCATAGTTGTGCAATTGTCCGAAACATTGGAGTATCTCCATTTAACAAGTCAGGAAATGCAAAGGATAAGGGTCAGTAGTAGTTATTAGTTACATTTTAAAATTTGCCATATGAAAGGCTAGTATTCCTTGATTTGATTTTATGCTTCCACATCCACAGACCTGGATGCGTAAACTTTATTCTTACTCTTCTCAGCTAGTTAAAATCTTAGCTTTTGCCACTGATGGAATCAAAATGCCTCTTTCTTTTTTAAATTCCTATCTTTTTCTCCCATGAAAAGGAGAAGAAAAAATGCCCTAAAGAAACAATTATGTTCATTAAAGTCCAGTAAAGAAAAATGGACAAGTTGGGAAAGGTCAAAATATTTGAAATTCATTAAATGTAATATGTGGTTGTCACAGTTGTTATCAGCGAAAAAATGGGTTGTATTTGGAGTTTACACTGAAATTGAAAGAAAATTTAAAAAAATAAAAAGAACAAAACATGAAGGTTGGTTTTTAGAATAAGACTGTGGACAGTCTCAGGATGTTTGGGTATAATGACAGTATCCCAAATACCCGCTATGATTTAAGCCAGGTTGTTTTATTCCTCTTTTCCAGCAGTTCTTTGTTTTCACCTGGGGTGAGACAGCCATCTGCATTCTCAAACATCCCCTCTCCTGGCCATATCAAGTCCAATGGACTTCCTCTCAGCAAGACTTTAGTTGGATATTTATTAAATATGACTTACATTTCTTAAAGGCACCAAAAGCTCTGTGATTCAGTGGCAAAAAAAAAAAAAAAAAAAAAAAGAAAAACATTTGACCCAAAATCCAGGATGTGTTACTACAGTAGGGTGAAATATTATGGCTATAGTATAACACAATTATTGCTTGACCTAAAGCAATATGTTTAGATTGGATATGAGGAAGAAATTCTTTAGTGCAAGGGTGGTGAGGCACTGGAATGGGCTGCCCAGGGAAGTTGTGAATGCTCCATCCCTGGCGGTGTTCAAGTTTGGGTTGGACAGAGCCTTGGGGGGCATGGTTTAGGGTGAGGTGTCCCTGCCCATGGCAGGGCGGCTGGAACTAGATGATCTTCAGGTCCTTTCCAACCCTAACTATTCTATGATTCTATAATACATACTGTTTTGTACAGATCACTTTTGCAACCTATTACATCCCCAGACACAGTGCTGGGTTGTTTGTCTGTTTTTCACAAATATTAAATTAATTTCTTTATTTTTTCTTTTTTTTTTTTTTTTTTTTTTTTTTTTTTTTGTTTTTGGCACTGTGTTAAGAAAACCACAGAATCAAGCCTACCTACTGGAAAAATGAAGGGGGAACCCATAAGAAAAAATTAAGACTGGTTGCTTTATCTATTTATATGAGGAAAACCAATATATCTGTGGGGTTTTCTGTTCTCATTTAGGAGCCTGGGGTTTTTTTGAGATTAAGCAGACTCTTAGGAGCACAAGATGCAGAATGATTAAAGAAAATACAGACAAAAAGGACATTTTTTCATGATAAAAGCAACTGAAGCCTAGATTAACTTTTTTATTCATGACCATATTATGGTAAAGAAAAGAAGTATCATCTAAATTTACATTTTCAATTTACATTGAAGCTAAAGAAAAGTTATCCTGCTGTTCAGAGGAACCATTCAAATTAAACCCACACTTCATGATCCGCTGTTGAAAGAGGATTTCAAACAGTAATTTTCTGAGATGCCAGAAGTGAATGATTGCCTTTTGTGTTTATCACAGTTCCGTGTAACTTGGCAAAGAGGATATCACCACAGTGCTTATTTGTAAAATGCACTTTGTGAAGCTGTCCTTTGTACTCTTCTGCCTGGAAAAGGTGAAAGAGTGCATTAAGAAAGTGAAAGAAAAGTTTGGCCTTGTTAGTATTTAGTCAGATTAAGGGGAAAAAGCCTTTTGGATGCACTTCAAGCCAAAGAACAAACAGTACTGCTGATGCTCAAAAGACTGTGAAAGCCTACACGGTTCAAATGAAGCTACTAAAAAGAGAGAGAGCATTTATTCAAAATAAAGCAAGCCTGCCTCCCTACATTCAGGGCTCACTAGTTCCTTCTTGCACATACATTAATCTCAGACCATCTTTCCACACCATGGACTGGATTGTGGGTCAGCTACAGGATCAATAGGTAAAAAGTAGGTAGTGAGTAAATGGGAAAGGACTTTGCCTTTAGAAAAATAATGGGTGCAGAAGTTATTTTATGGTGAGTTTTCTGTGTTCTCTCTTTCATGCATATGCTGGAGAAAGTTTTATTTTATTTCAGTTCATTTTGTTATGTTTTAATGTGGCTTTGGACTGGAATACTTTCCATATTACTAGGAATAACAATCCCAGCCAATCTAAAAAATCTGTGGTCCTATAGAACCAGTACAATAATCATTTTATACAAACCCAGAGACAGTCAAGTAAAGCATAAGGAATTTAAAACCTAAAAAGTTATGCAAGCATTTGCTCTTTTTTTTTTTTTTTTTTTTTTTTGTGAGAGATGGAGAGAAAAAAATCCATATTTAATTACAATTATTTATCTATATTTTGGAGAACAAATGCCTTTATTAAGAGTCAGAATACCTCTTTAAACTGAAGTATACCATGGTCATGCAACACATTGCCATGGATCACTGTTAAGTACACACATGTACCTACTCATACTTCACAAGGAAGACAAAGTGTGCAAATCCAATTAAAGACAACTGAAAACAAAAAATAGCTTTTGCAAGTCCCCTTTAAAAAGCAATCTGTAAAAATCTCTCTCTGTGAGTTCATAGTTGGCTATTTGTATAGCTCTACAAACAGAGCAGGGTCTCCTGACAAATAAGCCAGCCTGGACAGGGGCAAGCACTTCTCCTCCTCTCTGATAAAGATTAGCACAACAGTGAGATTTTGGTGTGACCCCGCAGTGCAAGTTGCCTTTCCAGTGACTTCAGGAATAGGAAACCCATGCCAGTTGTGTTGACTTTTCAGCTGGGAGATCTCTGTATGCCTTTCTCAACAAGAGGGTATTGACGTTGTGGATGTTAACTATTTTTTATTATTATTTTTTATTTCTCTGGATTAAAAAATAAAGGATCCATTAATATTAGTTATTTTTTCTGTTTTAGTCACTGAAATCACTCAGTGATTGCATCAGCCATAACTTTGGACAGTAGCCATATAGGCCTAGCGATGAAACAGCCTCTGAAAATGGCCCAGAGCCTCAACATGCTCCCCAGTTTCTGCTACTCTTTATTAGCTTCCCTCATTCTCTTTGCTCATGCAAGAGTGAGAAGTTCTTATTTTACAAGCTTCAAGTTTAACAAGCCTCTTCTGCTCCCTGGAGAGAGCATGAGCCCTGTTTCCAATAGCACTTCTTCAACAAGACCTCTGTTTTTGTCCCAAGCATAGGCCATATTGGTGATGAAAATCACCGTTGTTTCTCACCATCCAGCTTGGGTCTTGGAGGCCAGAAGCCCTGAGAAAAATTATGTGATTTTGAAATAGAAATAAATTGTTTTTTTCAGGGCATAACTGCAGAGGAAATGAGAGGGTGGGGAAGAAGAGCAGAGTGAAAGTAACTTTGGTCTTACTAACAGTTCCCATTTCTGATCTCCTGCAAACATCTCCCAAAAATCATGGATTTGGACCCTTAAGAAGATGAGGTACCTTTTCTCACCTTCTCCCCCTTGTCTGACAGTTGAAACCACAAGAGGAAGGGTGAAGGCAAGTGTCTCTTTGAAAAAAACTATGCCTACAGCAGGCAAAACTTACCCTTTGCTGAAGTGAGTTTGAAGCCAGAAACATTCTTGTTGCTGCTGCTGCTGGCACTTTGTGTGACCATCAACTGACAGAAAGAACTTGCCATCTGTCTGGTTTTGAGTCAGAGGGAGCTACAACACTTGTGACGTTCCCAGTGTGAAATAGGGAACTGGTTTGTTGACACCTTGCACCTTCTCCTATTCCTCTACCTCCTCGTCTTAAAGCAGCTTGTCTGAAGAGCAAGGAAAGGTATGTCTCTTAGGCAAGGAGTGGGGTGAGATGGAGGCCTCTTCACCCTCGAAGTGCAAGCAGCCCTTTCTGTGAGCATGAATTTGCCTTACAAATAACGGAGTAGTGATTTAAGGCATCCATTGCTAATAATTTTAGACACAGATTTAAATGTGGTGTATTAAAGGGCAATTTATCCCCAAAACTTTTGGGCAGGCATGTAATCATTTCTGGGATTTGACCTTCCTGTTAATCAGATGGGCAATTTTCCATTTTCATTAGTCAATAAAATTATGTTTGTGAGGCAACAAACATAAATTTACTGTAGTAAAGCCTTGCAAAAATGAAACCTGGTAAGAGTTTTCGTTTGTTATTTCATTTGCCCTTACCCAAAATGGAATCCTGAACAGTTGTTAGTTTGCAGTCTAAACAAGATAATACTTAAATATTACCATATTACAATGAAATGCACCTGTCAAATTGAGCAGGACACGTATGCTTGTGTAGGGAGAAAGACAGATACAACACTGTACCCCCTTTTACTTCAGAGCTGCAGACTGAGCTTTGATGAACCACAGTAAGACCAATAGCAGGGGACAGCAGTGTTTGGGGCAAAATGCTGATGGCTTCAAACTTAAACAGGGGAAGGTTAGATTGTAAATGAGGAAGAAATTCTTCAGTGCAAGGATGGTGAGGCACTGGAATGGGCTGCCCAGGGAAGCTGTGAATGCTCCATTCCTGGAGGCGTTCAAGGCTAGGTTGGACACAGCCTTGGGTGGCATGGTTTAGTGTGAGGTGTCCCTGCCCATGGCAGGGGGTTGGAACTAGATGACCTTAAGGTTCTTTGCAACCCTAACTCTTCTATGATTCTATGATTCCTCAGATATATTTTTTTGTCCCCTTTTTTGAGTATCCTGCCTTTTAAGAGACTGTATGTCTTTCTTGCAGTCTGAAATGCCTTCCACTGATGTGCTCATACTAAAATGAGACTAATTACACTCTGGAAAAGCCCTCTGTCTTGACCATAAAGCAAAACTGGGGTGAGTAGCTCAAAAATATCTATTTTAATTCCACCTAAGTTAAAGCATGAATGCCTTCAAGAACTACAGACTGGGACTGAGTTGTATGGATAGATTTCCAGCACAACTCCTTTGGTGCTGCCTAAACCAGGAGTTTTCTCTCAACTTTGCTGGACCACAGACATGCCTGGAGCTAATTAGAGAAGACCTGAAGAAGTAAAGTTAATAGAGAAAGGACCTGCCACTTACATTTATCTCCATTTAGAAGTGCGTGACGGACACTTTTTAGCCATGATGTCTTGTTTAATTTGGGGATTGCTTTTGCCAAATTCGGTGGGGATTGCCTTTTCCATATTTGTGAAAACTCTTCTCTGCACATGGCTTCTAGTTGCTATCATGAAAACACTGAATCTAGGAAAAGAACGAAAGAATAATCAACGTAAAACTGTGGCTTAGGCCAAAATGTCTCTCCCCAGGCTGTTTAATCTGTGCATCACTAGCATGTCCATCATTATTGGTTGCACAGTTTAGCTAGTTATTAATAAATAACCAGGATAGGCAATGTTCTTTGCTGTGGCATGCCATCAGCTCATTCCTTACAACCTGCAGGTCAAGGGGAGACTGACAGTGGCTGTTTGGTGTTTCTGTTTTGCAGATGTAGAGTTTTCCAATGGAAAGGCTGATATTTTTAATGAGCTATTGTTTGCTGTTGTCCAGTGCACAGCAGGCACCATCGTAAGTACATTTTATTAATAATGCTTCACTCCTAACAAATTGTTTAAAAGTAGGAAATTCTAAAGGTTTTGCAAGAGAGTCAACAAAGCCTGTTTCTTTGATCACTGAGAATTTGTATTACCTTAAATAGGTAAAAAGTTAAATGCTTAAAGCTGCCCTTTCAAGGCACTTGTAAGGGGAGAGAGTTTCATTCTGTAACAATTTTAAATGTCCTACTGAAGCATGATGTTCATGCTGTTATTGCTGCTTGCTCATCTTTAGTTTATGACATGTACTGGATTGGAAAATATTGGGAAAGAATAACTCTGTAATTGATTTCTGCAGAGCAGGAAGCAAAGGTCTGACTTCTGGGAGAGATTCAGAATTTTTCTGTACTTACCCTCTATTTGAGTGGAGATTTACATATGTTAATAACTGATTCTTTTAGTTGGACAAATTCCTCTGTTTGGGAAATAGATGTAACTGAGAAAATCAATGGAGCATTAACAAAGTCCTTCAAACTGACTTTGAAGAGGAGACTCTAGTTTTGTTACCACCAGGATCAAGTGTATTTAGGTGCTTGCCGTGGCCAGACAAGAGCTTTGATGAGATATTTGGGCAGAAAGATCAAACTCTCCTCCCCTTTCAAGTCAGCAGGTCATCTCCAGCCTCAGATACTTATTTCTCTGCCTGCAGTCTGGTACTGAGCTCCAGTGTCCAGAGTATTTATTCTGACTCACAAGGGATGGAGTACATGATCTCCACAAGCCTTAAGCTCAACTATTCTGTTATTTTCTTTAAAATTCATATTGGTCAGGCATTTTTTGAATTCGGCAAAAATAATCTTTCATACTGGACAATCTGTTTTTCTGTTTGCTTAGATTTCTTATTACTGCCCCAAATGTGGTACATTTGGGTACATATGAGACAATAACAGTTCAAGTCCATGGAGCACAACATCCTGTGCAAGTTACTGCATACTTCAAAGATGAGACAAAAAATCAGCTCATATCAGAGAGGGTCATCTTTAACCTTAACCAAAATAACAACTACCAAGAGATGAAAAAATTAATGGTGAGTCTACCATCATAGTGATGTAAATGTTCTACTCTTGTGATAAAAAAAGCACAATCTGTACTAGGAATGTATTGGAACAGAGACAGCACTGATCCTTAGACACAGATGGCAAAACACCAATTCCTGTGTCAGCAGCACCCTATTCACCCAAACAGCTAATAAAACAATCCCAAATGTAATTTCAGTGATGATTGTGACTGCTCATTTGTGCCCAACTAACATGCTTATCACATGGTGATGAAAGAGCTTTTCATTACTGTAGATCTGTGGTGAAATTAAATTTTAAAACATGCAATTGCTTTATTGCTGTTTGGTTTTCTGCATAATTTAAACTAAGAATGCCTCTGGCACACTGCTCATTTTTACAAAACAGGAGAAACCTCTAAACATGTGCAGTCTCTCAGTCCAAACCTGTGATGTTTCTGAAAACCTGTAAACTAATTAATTCTTTACATCCTGCATTGCACCATTTGCTTCTGACATGTCTCCCTGAAGTTTGGCAGCATTTAGTTCAGGAGTACTTGTTTGGGCTATTTGGCTGGAAAACAGCACAGAGCAAGACTCTTTAGTTCTTATTGATTACTCACAAAGCTAAAAGCTGAGCTTTCAAATCAGGTACCTCTTGAGCATGATGCTTAGAAACATTGTAATAACTGCCATAAGATAAAGCTCTAATCCCATAGCCAAGATTTTGGCAAGTGAAAGATTATAAGATGCTATTACAACTTCTAGATGACATGGTAACTAGAATTTAACATGCACATTGACTAAAGAAAAGTCACTTTTGGGCTTGAGTTATTGCCACTGGACAGAAGAATATGTATTTATATGGTGGAAAATGGGGAATTAGATAGTATTTCTACTTTAAAAGAAATGTTCACTCAATTAGAAACCTGGCGAGATAGATATAATTTAGTATCTTCAGTTGAATAGCCCGCATAAAATGATTTAAACACTTCAGCTGTTTCAGGCGTTAGCTGTGTGGTTCTGAAATTATCAGGTTCTTGGGGTGACTTTTTTCTTTTGTCCTCTTCAGGTCAAGCCAGGAACTCCACTACAGGATCTGTTCAAGAGGAGTCGTCAGCCATATGTTCTGCTAGTCACTGAAAGCAGAGACATTTATAAGCAAACCGTTCAAAGCACTCGTATCCTCCTGTCTTCCAAGAAAGGCTACATTTTTATTCAGACAGATAAGCCTATATACACACCAAATTCCAAAGGTTAAAATACAAATGCTTTATTTTAGATGTCAAATATAAATTTTACAAGAGCATGATTAGAAAAAGTAATAATGACTTGAATCTTCCTAGTATAAATTCTTCTCATTTAACCCCTGCTACCTCTGTTCTTACCAGCTGATCCAGATTTTAAACTCACTTTCTGTAGCCAGTGCTTCTATGGGGTCTGCTCTACACATTGTAGCAAGCCATGCAGAAATGTCACTGGAGTTATGAAGTCATTCTATCTTCTAATAGGAGCCAGGCAAAATCTGCTCCTTTTTAGTCAAAAATTCTAACAATGACTTTCCTTTGGAAAGCAAAAATCTCCTATTGCTTCTGCTTTCAACACCAGTATCCTTTGCACTTAAAGACCACAACTGTTCTGTTACTTAAAAATTTAATAAACAAGAGAGACAAGTCAAAAAGTCCTTGAATTTGGTTGCAGGCCTTGACTGCAAAAGGAATACAATATTGAATGAAGCTCCTTGAGTATTTTTTGGAATTTGCTTCTAAAAGGTATCTGCTTGCTCATGTAACATGCAAAGCATTCATTTTTTTTAATTTTCTCAGATTTCTTTTTATTAAAATAATATGTTTTATCTTAAATTCAGTAACTCATTTCAGAGCTTGTAATAATTGCTACCTAGAAAGGCCAGAAATAAATACGTGAAAAAAATTATTCTTCTGTTACACAGTAAAATACAGGATCTTCATTCTGGACAATGCTATGAGGCCAGCAGATGATACAGTTACAGTCGCTGTGCTAGTAAGTAGACAAAAAAACACAGTTAATGAGTGATTCTTTGGCACAGGAACTATGAAAAAGACCTGAAAGTAAAATTATAGCTATGCCTTCTCTCCAGAAAATAGTATTAACACATTTTGAGAAATGTCTGCTCATTTTTGGCTGATTTCAAGAGCATGGAGGGAAACATAATGTGAATATTAAAGCAATAAAGCTAAGCAGAGCATTTTCTCTTCCTTAGGACTACTATATGAACCTGAGCTTTTGGATGTAGACTTTTGACACCTGGTGTATAATTTTGTTTGTTTTTCCTCTCTCAACAGAATTCAAAAGGAATGATGGTTAAAAAGTCAGACCAGAAAATAAAAACAGTGTTCACTGAAAACATTGAAATACCTGACATTGCTGAGTACGTTATTGCTGCACCTTAAGTGTGGAAACAGTTCATATGTCAAAATGTCTCTTGCAGCAGAGCTATCTTGAAGATAAAAACAAGTCTTGTCTTCCACTTCACATCTTTCTGCTATGCTCCTGTTTTCATCTCTTATTTTCTGTATTGTCTGCTTCATCATTTTTTCAGAACAGGAGGTGAACTAAAGACAGTTGTGCTCTGATTACACCTGGGAACACCATGGCATGCTGGCAGCATGACACAGCAGTAAACCCAGCGTGGCTGCTCTGGTGCCTACTGTCATGCAGGGGTCTATACCTAAGCATGTCACCCCATACTCTGTTCTCCAGCATGGGAGAGACTCCAGAGGGACCTTAGAGCAGCCTTCCAGTACCTAAAGGGGGTCTACTAGAAAACTGGAGAGTGATTTTTTACAGGAGCATATAGAGATTGGACAAGGGGGAATGGGTTTAAGAAGGAAGAAGGCAGATTTAGATGAGTTGTTAGGAAGAAATTCTTCACTGTGAAGGTGGTGAGACACTGGCGCAGGTTGCCACTGAGATTCCTGACAGTGTTCAAAGTCAGGTTGGATGGGGCTTTGAGCAACTAGGTCTAGCGGAAGGTGTTCCTGTCTGTGGAAGGGGGGTTGGAGTTTGCACTAGAGTATCTTTAAAGTCCTTTCTAATCCAAACCATATTATGATTCTATGATTCTATGATACTTAGCCTGTGATTCATCTGAGCTGTTTTAGATGTCAGGATGAGATGAAACACATCTCATCACTGTCTGTTTCTCTCCATTGTCTGTCAAGGAGCCCAAGAGGACCTATGCAGATTAGAGACCTCACAATATAATGTCTCAAGTGAGGAGGACTCACCCCACTTCCTGTTAGCAGGATCAAACCATCCAGATTCATTCCCCTCTACCTGTTGAAGTACTTAAGATTTTTAACTGCTGATTTGTTTGAATAACCGTTCAAAATTGATCTTCAGAGACTGAACCTATAGTTAATATATTTTTACCTTTAAGAGCCTCCTCTTATAGAGTCCAGAATTTTATGTTAATATGCTGTAATTAGTAACATTTCTTCTGGTAAGGAACCATTTAGCAAACTGCTTACCTATCTGCTCAACCATATTGACTACATTGACTAGAGAGCTTCTGTACAGGCTATGCTTGCAAAGTGTAATTAATTACCTCTGATTTCAAACAGTCAAGCTTTTACTTAATATTCCATGTGTTCTTGCATGCTACATTGATTTTGACATCACAGTGAAGATAAACTATAGGAAATACATGTGAGTTACCTATTTCTGGCAGCTTTTCAAAGGCAGTGCATGCTACATGCAGCTTGCAAATATCTTACCTTATAGTTCCTCATAAAGTCTTTTTGAGTCTTTCCTAGGACATTTGGAAATATATTTCTGGCTCCTAGCAAAGAGAAATCCATTAATAAATTAGTTTGGGATGAGTTCAAAACAAGGAAAACATTAGCATTTAGTGATAGTTTAAACATATTAGCATCATAAAATACCTAAAGAATCCTAATCAACCTTTTTCTGCTGAATCTGGTCTTTAGGCCTGGAACTTGGAAAATCAGAGCCTGGTTTCATGAATATGAAATGTCTAATGTTTCTGCTGAATTTGAAGTTAAGATTTATGGTAAGAGAATATGTAATTTGCGCTATAAATATATGAAGAAATCTCTATGTGTTAAAAGATATAACATAGTGATTAAATATGGCTGTAATGAGGTACTAAGAACAAAATTCAGTGTTTCAGTGCCTCATTGCCATCTCTGATGCAAAGAAGAACTCTGGTTTTGTGCGGCTTCCACTTACAGTTCAAAAAAACCCTTTATTTTTATACAAATTAAGTAAATTCAACATTTTTCAGAAAACACCCTTTTTTGGAAGGGGTATCCTACTGCAGAAAAAAAACCATAATGGGCATGATCTCCATCTTAAAATCATTGTAATTCTGACCAAAGCTTTCAGTGAAGACTAGAATAAAAAGTAAGCTGCCTATTTTCTCTCAGTAGAATTCAGTTTGGAAGCTGCTTACAGCTGTACCTATACTGAGAGAAGCTTTTTTAAAGTAAAGTAAGGGCACTGCAAAAGAAATAAAAATGTAGGAATTTAACAATTTGGGGTAAGAAATGGCTTGATTTATTTGCAGTCCAATTTAGTGTGGAGCTGTTTGTTTTATTTTTTCTCAAAGATAAAAGAAATTCTCAGGACTACATTGAAATCTCTTAACAAAACTGGGCTTGCCTTAATCTGTGAGTATAACATTATAGTGGAGGTTACAGCATCCTCTGTAAACACCTAAATCCAGGAACAACTTTCTCTAGCTATATTTACAGTAGCAGATAGTTATGCTTTATAGGAACAAATTGCAGAGTGACACAGCTGGTGTTTAAGGACCTTGTCCACACTCATTCCATTTCAGGGTGGGTTTACCTCAGACTGCTTCTGGTCCAGGACACTTAATGCCCATTTGTTAGCAGTTAAAGCTTATATTCTGGCTTGTTTTCATTGTAAATGAAATTTTTGCTTGATTTTTTTTTAATTGTAAATGAAAATGTAAATCAATTTTGTGTGCTTGAAAACTGCTCCACTATGTGAGGTAAAGTGGTATAAGGGAAGATGATCAGGAGATTTGCTTCAGAAGTGCATTGCTGGTTCAAGCTAAAACATCCTCTCAGTGCACCTGCATTCTCTCAGGTGTTGCCACATGCCAGGAGTTTAAGGTAAGTTTGAAATGACCTTTTATCTTCTTTTTTTCCATATAGAACTTCCATCTTTTGAAGTCAAGCTCATCCCACTTCAGCCATACTACCACATCTGGAATGACAGCTTTGTGTTTGATATCGAGGCAAAGTACGTGTGCTCACAGCAAGGCTGTTTTACAAGGCAGAAAAGTAGATCATAAACTTTGCAGCTTCCTCCTTTTTCTCTTCATTAACAATTAACCAGCTTTTGGCTTTACTTGAATCTGACTTTAATTCTATATACTCTGTGCTTCCACTACTAACTTGAGATACTAGTGTAAAATGCTATCTGGGCCCAAGTAAAGGTGATGAAAATGAAACAAGATTCTTTGAATACTTTTGTTTGCTAGTAAAAGGATGACTAGGATCCTGCTCTCTGTTGCTAAATAAGGTTCCAGGCAAAACAATAACCTTCTTTTCTTTATGTTTTTTGCTTTAAACATTTAGAAACATTCTAAAGCCTCAGATGTTGCTTTTTAATGTAGTTCAAGTACAAATGTGTATAAAATTTTCTCAAAGCCCAGTGAAGTTTGTAAGTAATAAGCTGGTGCTTATTTGAGAGTAATGATTTTATGCTGAGATGTTTCCAGGTGAATAAGCATAACTGATCGGGGGACTTTCCATGACCATCACTACAGACACGGGCAGTACTGCAATGTAGTGCAACACTGATCTGGATGAGACATGGCTACAGAGCTCAGCTCTCAGACTGGCCAGACTATGAGGCAGGGCTCCATGGAGACTAAATTATACATGATCCCGTATCAAATTAGAAAGTCAAAATGGCCTCAGACATCTATTAACTTAGAAAGTCAGACAATGAAAAATTAACTCATCAAAATATTTTGAGTGCTTCAGAAGAATCAGACTGAACATTGACTGTATAAATATTTTGTGCTGTGTGACTCGGGTATTTTTGAACTCATACTGGCAGATCTAAATTTGCTGTATGGTCTAACAGTGGCTCATCAACATACATCAAGCCTTCCTGACTATGGAATGCTCAAGTTTCTTAGGAGTGGAAATACTAATGATTGTCTCCTAGGAGAAAGATCTTCCTTTACCTCTCAGTTGCACTCCAAAATGACTAGAAATATCTTGTCCACCTTGCACATTAGGAAGATGGAGAGAGAAATAACTGGAAGATGTTAGATTTAGGTTAGACATTAGAAATAAGTTCTTTACTGTGAGGGTGGTAAGACATGGAACAGGTTGTCCAGAGAAGCTCTGAATGCCCCATCCCTGGAAGTGTTCAAGGACAGGTTGGATGGGGCTTTGAGCAACCTGGTCTAGTAGAAGGTGTCCCTGTCCATGCCAGGGGCATTGGAAACAGATGGTCTTTAAGGTCACTTCCAAGCCAAACCATTCTATGATTCTATGCTCTCTTGAGATATAATAAGATGTTTTCCTTCTATGTGGAATTACTCTCATACAGTATGAACTTTGCCTGGATTTGAAGGTAATATCAGAAAATGTATTTGAGTAACCTGGGTAGTAAATTAGACAGTTCCAGGGAAGGTTCCTGAGCCTGGAGTTTGGCTGTTGGTGCACAGCATGGCACAGGCTCAGCCTCAAATATGGAACTCTCCCAAGGAATTCCTGGACACATTTTGGGAGGAAGCACAGACTGAGACACCCCAGGTCTGAATGTGGCCACCCTGCTGTGGAAGACAGGGCATTTAGTAGAGCAGGCATGGTCGGTGCTATGCTAGCCAGCTGCACAGCACTGCACTCAATTTAATTTAACTAACCTGGTCCAAACAGAGTGCAGTGCCTAAATTGACCCTGGCACTGCAACTAAGTGTAAGACTGATCCTCCAGCCCTCCAGTTCTACTGGGTTTTATTTCCAGTCTAAATTCATCCTTGGCCAGCTTTTACCTTCTTGGTCTTCTGCCTGCTGTCCTTAAACTCATTGCCTTGATTGTGCTAGCCCTTCCTTTGCCCGGTACACCTTCAGAGTGTTGGCAGAATCCTCTGTTCACCTCCTTTTGCTTGGCTGAACAAACTCAACTCTTCTAATCTCCTTTTGATC
>JAOEHX010061942.1:0-23559 GCA_025448015.1 Bolborhynchus lineola | reverse complement strand
CACCAATAATAATAATAATAAGGGAAGTAACAAGGGAAGAGAATACAACTGCTCACCACCCACTGATCGATACCCAGCCTGACTGGGAAATGACCTAGCCCTTCCAGGTAACTGTCCCCAGGTTATATACTGGGCATGATGTGCTGTGGTATGGAATACCTCTTTGGTTAGCTTGGGTCAATGTCCTGTCTCTGCTTCCTCCCGGCTTCCCCTCCTCCCTGGCAGAGCATAAGGCTCAGAAAGTCCTTGGTCAGACTAAACATTACTGAGTAGTAACTAAAAACATCGATGTTATCAGCACTGTTCCCAGGCCAAAAGTCAAAAACACAGCACTGCACCAGTACTAAGGAGAAAAAACAAGTGCTACTGCTGAACCCAGGACATTTTCCGTAGGTGATTCTGATGCCACAATACAGAATATCTTCTTATAAGTGTAAATTGTAGAAAAGCTGTATTATTTAATAGTACAGACTGTTATTCAATGAAGTGTTTGAATGCTTCTAGGCAGAATTCCATTTACTTATTAATAAAGATTAATAAAGATTACAGGTAAAATGGTAGATTTAAGATAATGCCATCAGAACAGCAGGATAACAGGTTCTTACTCTAAATGCTGTAACAAAGTAGATATGTCATTTTTCAAATGTCTTATTCATGGGTATTTATTCTTTGATTGATTGCTTGGTTTTATTCCTTATACACTGATTTATGCTGTGGATGTTACGGTGTTCTCTGAGAGACAAAAGGGAACCAGTGCATTAGTTTCCTGCTGTATCTGCACTGAGTAGCAGCATCCTAACTGTTTTAGGAAATTGATTTCTTCCAAGTACCAGCTTTTAAAGAAGTCCATTCTTTTCCCTTTCTGATAGACAAAATCCCTCCCTGAAGCATGACAGACATGACTAGATATGACAGACCTAACCAGATGTTCCACAGAGTATCAGAAATGTAGCTCTAGAGAAAGCATCAATAAAAATTTCTCTCACCTTGCAGGCCACTCAAGTCCACTAAGTGAGCTGGCTGGTTGTCTTGTGTTCAAGTATTTTGTTATTACGTTGAGGATATTTAGGCCACATTAGTCTAAACAAAGCTTCCATATGCCTCAGAAGAGACAGAAAGATTGTCATGGGAGTGAATGGAACCTACTCCAGTGTCTGACCATGTGTCAAATTCACAAGAGATCAGAAGTATGACTTCACCTGTGGCTGCACACACTGAGCTAGAAGCTATGCTATCAGTCCAAAAGGTACTCAAACAACAGAGGGAGATTACTAAAACAAAAGAGGTTTCTCCCAAACACCAAGAAACACTTTTTTCTACTGTGAGAGTGAGGGAGCACTGGCACAGGTTACCCAGGAGGTTGTGGAGTCTTCCCTCCTCCTCAGAAATATTCAAAAGTCACATGGATGGGGTCCTGGACAACTGGCTCTATGTCTTCCTGTCTGAACAGCAGTTTGGACCAGATTGCCTGCAGAGGTCCCTTTGAACAAAAACCATCCTGTGATTTTGTTATACAAATTCCTCTTTTTATTATATGATTATCATAAAGGACATACATAGGTATTTCTGCTTTTGCACATTCTAAGAGACAAATTAACACCGTGCTGTTTTGTTCTGTACACACAGCTAGAAGGCTACTCACTTGTTTTCATTTGTTGGATCGTATCTAGGAAAAGGATCATGATCATTGTCATTGAAATCATAACTTGCCCTTGGATCCTACAAGCAACAAAAAGAACAGCAGACTTACTTAATTTGGACAACTACAAAATGCATTTTAAAATATGCAATAAAATGAGTTCTAGAGTCTATTTTTTTATCTGGTGTGCCTCATACTGACAGCAATCAAGTTGGTAGAATTTGATGGGCATTAGCAATTCCATAAATTTTTCATTGAGCTTTAACAAACATGCCTGGTTTTCATTAGGCAGCACAATGTTTTTCTACAAACACAAATTAAGGTATTTGTTTCTAGAACAGAAATCTATCCTATCAATTTGTCCTCAGAGGCTCTGTTTTCTCACTCCTCAGGGTACTGGAAAAGAAAAAAATGTTGATTTAACAATCAATTTTGCAAGACTCTTAATTGTAGGAGTGGATTTTACAAAGTCATCCCCATGAAGCTAATGACAATGCTTGTGTGCATAAGAATTCAAGCTAGCTGGGAATTTAATCATTTTCCTTATTTCTTTTCCTCTGGAAACAATGTTTGCACAGACACAGCAACTTTTGAGGAAACATATGAGATTCTACATTGCACTTTCAGTAAGTTATCTTTTTACTGGCCAGGCTGGAAGAGAGCAAGATGCCAGATCACCACCCTTCAGCAATAGGTTCTTCATAGTGTCTGAGATACCTTTTCATTGACAGGCTCAACTCTGTATTTCTTTGTCTCCTGCTTACAAGTTCTCACTCTTTACTTGGAAGGATGGTGATATTTAGTATTGAACTGTAATCACAAAAATAGACTTCTTCTGTATTGTTTGCCACTAAACAGCTTGGAATTTAACCTCCCATTTGCCTGCTTCATGCATAACCAAGACCGAGAGATGCTGTCAGACAGCTTTACCATTATCATGCATCAATCCAAAGCATATTTAGTGTGTGATGTAGCACAGCACTGACAAGCCAGATGCAACCTAATTTATACAAACGTGTGCAGGTCCAGTCACAGAACTGAGAACACATCAGATACCCAAAAGCTTTCTCTGTTGCTCTAGCAAGTCCTGCAGTTTCTGCTGATCCAGGTCCCTCAGCTAGTGTACTACCAGTGCCCAAGCCAGATAGATTTAAAACAGGACAGCTCTAATATTGTTCTAAGTAAGTCCTACATGTATGCATATATCAACATACATACACACACAGACTAGTAAAATAGCTTTGTTTTTTTTCCTTGAGTTACCCACCATGCAGGAAGCTATCATTTAGTAGAGTTGGGTCTTTTATCTGATACACTCATCTTTGAATATATTTTATGGTTCAACTTATTAAATTTGAAAGGTCTCTTCACAACCAGAGGAAACCAAGCTCTTCTATAAATACAGATTCTTTGAGAAGACAAATATTAAGGAATAACGCTGCTGTTACTCTTAGGACTCACTTCACCCTTCAGTGTTATGTTAGAGATGTGTGAACTACTTGTGAAGTATGTTTCTACAGGCATAGCACAGCAATACACAGTGATAAACCGAGACCAATAGCAGAAGAAATACAACCATCATCAAGACCTTGGTTCAATGGTAAGTACAATCTCCTGATAGGAGGAACAAGGGGTTTTTATGACCATCACATACTTGTTCTGATACATGAGGTTTCCTATCAATGTCTGTTATAGAGAGAATGGATTAATTTAATTAAACCAATAATCTGGGTGAGACACATTGAAGTCTCTTTATCTGGGATAGATTTGCTGTGGAACTTGGCCAACAGCAAAGGCTGTCTGTGCTTCAGATGGTGATTTCTAGAAAATGGAAAAGTAGCTTTTTCATTTCTTCCAGGGATTTTGTGCAGATAAATATGTGGTGCTTACAAGTGCCACGTAAGAATGTAGTCTGAACAGCAGCCTCAAGAAGACAGCATGATACTTATTCTTTTAAAGTGAGGATATTAAATCAGTCAAGCAGAAGTATATCATTAAACTATCCTTCTTTCCAAAGTTGTAAGATCATTCCCCTGAAGGTGACTTCTCAGGAACATATGCATTTTCTGTAAGCTCCTGATCTCTATTTGCAGTTTGTTAAATGTTAGTGGTAATAGAATAAAGGCATTTATGCTTCAAAATATATTTGCAACAGCTACACACAAAATCACCTACCTGTTAAATCTTCCCATCATGCACCAAGAGGAAATAAGTAAAGAAGAATAGTATTTCTCTTCCCTAATCTTTTAGCACAGACATTTAAATCTGAGCTAGTCACCCAAGGCTTCCTTTCAAGTCTGTGTTATGAATACATTCCTTCTAGCATGTGATCCATCTTATCCTAAAGCAGACAACTAAAAATAGGTCAGAACTGCAGACTAGGAGGGGTTTCACTTTGCCAACTGCAGCAGCAGGCTAGCATGAGAAGCTCACCTAAAAAGGTCTATACAGTGTCCCACCATTATCAATTTTGTCTCATTGTTTCGTGTAGGCTGTCTTTATCTGATTTCTCTTGCATGTGTGGAGATAGTATTTTCACATAATTTGAAATAACGCTTTCCGAAAATGCAACAAGCTTTGAAAGAATACTAAATGCAGATTATACCTTTTCCCTCCTACAAACATTTGTCATGCAAATTAATTGTACTAAAATTTTCTGAGGTTTGGTTTTGTCATACATAGCTAGGTAAAGAATGGGGAGAGTTTAAATGCCATGCTGGTCTTCTTATTTCTGAAGTAGTAGATGTTCCTGTTTCCATAAAAATTTCTGTTCCTGTTTCTGTAAGCCAGGCTATACAAGCTGTGGGAAGAAAAGAGTACATGGCATACCAAAATGACATACCAAAAAATCACTTTTTTCCCCAAAGTTCCCTAAAAAAATAAGTCTATGACTTCTCTTCATGTACACACATTTATGCGCCATGAGAAAGCTCCTCCACCCCTCTGCAATGAAAGGATTAAAAGCTCAGCTTGCCCACAGCTTCCTACAAGCACAACACTGAGAATTCAGACTTCCTCAGAAATTTTATAGGCAAGAAGAAGATATCTACATAAGAATAAAGCTTTACCAATCATAGAACCATAGAATGTTAGAGTTGGAAAGGACCTTAAGGATTGTCTAGTTCTAGCGGCCCTGCCATGAGCAGGGACACCTTCCACTAGACCAGGCTGCTCCAAGCCCCATCCAGCCTGGCCTTGAATGCTGCCAGCGATGGGGCAGCCACAGCTTCTCTGGGCACCCTGTGCCAGTGTCGCATAGTAAAGAATTTCTTCTCAATGTCTAGTCTAAATCTACCCTCTTTAGGTTTAAAATCTATTCCCCTTGTCCAGTAATAAGTAAGAGTTAGTTAAATTTTGATAGCTTTAAAAAAAAACAGCACATACATCTTGCCCACAAACACTGGGATTTAAGAAAGCATTTGTGTCTTAAACAGAAAACAGCTTCTAGAACTCTTGATAAAATCTCCTAATTTAACTTCAGTGATCAATAATATTTTTCAGTAGAGGCATCTTGGGAAGACCTACTTAATGAGAAATCACATTCACAAGAAATACTCTCTTACTAGTGGCTACTTTATAAACCATTACATCTGAAATGAAAGACACGAGCAAAATTACATTTAAACTGCTGCCATTAATACGCCAAAGAGAACCATAAAATGAACTGAAGAGGAAAGATATCATATGTTTCTATGGCTTTTTCACATAGCACCAATGGAGGAAAGAAAACAGAATTTTAGTTACAAAGCAGTGTTGAGGTTTTTATGGTCTTTTAAAGGTCAAAACCAAAGTGATACTTTGAATCCATTTTAGAATAGAACAGAGCAAGTGAATGTATCTGATATTTTTTATCCTTGTTAATGTCTAACTTCTTTTATTGACAAACCTCTTACACATCCAAGGGACCTTTAGATCTTGTGAGCTTCCAAGAGAAACCAATGCACCCTCTTCAAGGCATGAGCTGAATTGGAAAGACCACTATCACTTTTTTCTAATAGCTGGCTGAAACCTGCTGAATTTTATCTGAGAAGAAGCCCAGGCTGCATCAGTGGGGGAGGACCTGAAATGTACCTGACATCCCAGGCAGAGTCGTCACCGAGTGCTGCACAGCATCTGTGGGAGGGGAGTGAGAAAACCCTGACAGAAACATCCCTGCAGACACCAAGGCCAGAGAAGGAGGTGAAGAGGTACTCCAGGCGGTGGAGCAGAGATTCCCCTGCAGTCTCGGGAGGACCCACACTGTAGCCAATGGATATTCCTGAAGGATATCCATTCCAGGCCATGTAGACCCTATGCTGAAGCATGTTAATAGTGTAGAGAGATAAAAATGACAGAGAGGTGATGCTATGGACTGACTGTAGCCCACCATTCCTTACCTTCCTGCTGCTCCACTGGTGGTGTGGAGGGGCTTGAGGAGTCTGGAGTGAATTTATACCTATAGCAGGGGGTAGGACAGGTGTTGTTTTAATATTTGTTCTTTCACTTACAACTATCCAAATTAGTAATTACATTTTTATTTTAATTTACAGTAACTTAATTTTCCCTATGTTGAATCTGTAGTCTTCAGTAATAGGATTACTAGTATTGCTCACTGAAGTCCACATATACAGTCTGCGGTAAGATAAAACATACAACATTTTGAACAAGCCCTGAATATCCAGCACAGAGGAAGAGAAGAAAAACACTGGCTTTACTCAAGCACCAGAACTGCAGCCAGGCCCCAGTGTAAGTTAAAAAAAATCTCAAAGATTACTTATGTCAAGAAAGGACTGCCAAAGCTGGAGAACACACTACTCATACATCATTTTTCTACAGTGAATTAGAAGAGGAAGTAGAGAAACCAATTTGGTAATTTTCTACCTTTCTATTCTCCACCAAAGGGGAATCCTGCAGCAGTGAGTGAGGTGGATTTAGCAGTAGCTGTGTTGGCAAAGCCACAACATAACATTTTACTCCTCAAAGTCGTACTTTCATCTGCTGTAAAACAAAAGCAACAGAAAAAAAATTCTCTTCAAAAACTCTCTTCTTTTTGTGGTTTATAGCCACATGAAGATGCAACAAAGGATTTAGATATCAATATCTTTTTAAGAACTCAGTAATCTGGTCGAGTATTTCATAAGAATTTAGTCTCACATGCATGGACACACACATACACATACCTTACACATTTGTTGATCTCTAATTTCTTTCTCCTCTTGACAGAACTGTATATTAAATAAGAATGGGCAACAGACAGAATTACAACACAACACACATGACCTGGAAAAATGGATAATGGTGTTAATGGTCATAATTTCTACTATTTCCAACTTCATTCGGAACTACAGCCCTACAGCCAGTTACAGTCTGTTCAAATAAGATAAAAAGTTATTATTTCTCTTGAACAATCTCTCAGTGTGCCCATAAAGGGAACTGTTTTGATAAAACCAGTTGAATCCCCTCTATGTAATGAACCATTTCTGTCACAATCTGTCCACACTAACAAAAAGAGATGTCTGAACAAAAAAATTGTACCTGAATAGGTAGAACAGCAGTGTCAGTGCTGGCACTTCCCAAGTTTGCAATTATGGAAAAGAAACTGTCCAGAAAAACAAATCTTAAACTTAACCTTAATAAATCCGACGAGTGTAAGGAAACAAAACTAAACATACACCTCCATGCTCTTTACAGAGAAGAAGAATTTCCAGATGATTTTGACTAGCTTTCAAAATGCAATACTGTAATTTGTTACCAAAAAAGTGCAATATTCCTAAGTATATAAGTACAATACTAAATAAATTGGTTTTCTGATGGTTTTTTTTTCAGGCAAACAGATGAATTGGCCCATGAAAAGACGCAAAAAAATTATGTTGGCTATTAAAACACTAACAAAATAGAATTTTTCATGAAGCAACATGGCAAGTTTTGATCTCAGCTTGTTCTGAAATTAAACTGTGTGCTTTTCCAAAAAGAGTCAAGGGCAGCAAAAATCAAACCCATGGAACATACTGCAGAGATGATTTCTCAGAAACAAGTGTTGCAGAAGCAGCACACAACTCAAAGCTCACTAGCTGACTAACCTTGAAAGATCTTTGTCATTTCTATTTTACTTTCTTGAGAAGTGAGACCAAAAAATCTTTTGCCCTAAATGCCTTCGAGTAACTCCCACACTTCCTGCTTATTTCCCCAGCCAGGCCACAGAGGACGCACGGAATGAGGTATTCTGCTTCCTCTTCAGTGTAGTCACAATAGAAAGCTGGAAATTCTTCATTTCAATTCTCTTAGGGAAAGAAAAGAAAGAAAGTATCTTCAAAGTTTCATTTGGAGAAGTTATGTATTACTGCATATAATTCCAGCAGAAAGTTTTAAATCAGTTCCACTTTTCAATTCTAACATCTGGGGAAAAACATCCTCCCCTAGCAGAGAGGGAGGCTCATAGGGTCCCCTCAGCCTGCTGACATCTTTCCACCCAATACTGAGGGGACAGGCGCACTGACTGTAACATTCACCTTTGCAAAGTATTCCTGGTTTCTCAGGAATTCTTGGACTCTGCTCCCTTCACTTTTACCCCCAGACCCATCATCTGCGGCAGTGGGAATACACAAGGCCCTTGTTCACAATAAGGTACGTGTTTCCTTCTGCATCTCCTGCCTGAAGATCCCATGTCACTTTCTTGCCCCCTTAGTGATTGTTCCATGCCCACATTTTTGTTCTTCAAGTGCAGGTAAGTCACAAATGAAACATTTTCACTAGTGAGAAGCCATTTTCTAGAGAAATCTTACAGCAAAAAAGCCTTACAATTTGGCCACCTAGAATATAAGCAGCTATGGGACCTAAATAAGTCTTTGCTATCCATACAGTATATACTTTCTGTTATGGATAACACTTTGTCACAAAGGAGATGTTTGTTTCAGCTATAATCATGAATTTATAACAAAGGACTCAGTTAGTTTGTAAATATGATAGACTACATATCAAATTATTCCAAATCTACACGCAATCCCATCTTTGGCAATCAGCAGATAAGCAATTTGTCACATTTCCTGTATAACTATTCCATTCATACGATTTGGCCTTTTCCCCCAGAGATGGCCTGCAGGATGTTCAAAACTGTGTGAAGATATCCAAAACTTGGAACAGATCTACAAACACAAATGGAGAAGTGGTTAGAGTACAACTCTTCTTCATTCACTGAGAACTCATTCTTGCAAACCTAAACAGCAGCCTTAAAGCTGTCAGGTCTCATTTTATTGCTCGCACAGCTCATAATGAAAAGCTCAGATACTCAGCATAAAAGCAGAAGCCATTTTTCATTTTCATTCTCTTAAAGGGCAATACAAAACCCACCCACAGTCCAAAAGTGGCTCTGGATGATCAAATGCAGTAAACAGTCAATGGTCCTAAGCAGCTTTTCTAAATCCACTCTTCAGTGACCAGACACTTGCCCTACAGTTCAGACACCAGTAACAACTGCACCGTAGACTTATCTAGGGAAAACATATTGCATAGTACACATTCCTGTCTCATACTCTTAATAAAGGAATGCAAATATAGCTGCAATCCTGCCCTAGAGACCCACTTATTTGCATCTTTTCCTCATAGAATAAATTTTACTTACCAGCATGACTATAAGTTATCTCAAACATGAGGTGATACATGAAGTCTTCCTCAAAATTGCATTTAGTAACTGGCAGAACCTTGATTTAACCTGTTAATAAGTACCTACTATGCTAAACACAACTGACAATTCAGAGCAAAATTCTGGATCTGAGGTGAAAATTTATTTTTCCTCCATTCATCAGAGAAATGAACTTCAGCATACACTTTTTCCCATGATGCAACATAGAGTATACTTGCCAAAGCAAAGCTTTGAAACAAATGCTTTCTATGTGTTAGTATGACTTCAAGAATTTAACTATAACATTTTAATGTTCAGGATATACTTTAAGTCAAATTGGAATCTTTTCTGTATCAGAAAGATACATTTTACATCTCTCTCTCTTCATCTGTATATTTACATACAAGGCCTCATAGACTGATTTCAAAATTTGACCTTAAAAAGAAGAGATCATACTACAGTGCATTAGCCATCCTTGTGACTTTTCCAGATCATGATTGCAATTTTAACATTGGTCAAACTTGGAAAATGTCTTTTAGATTTTTACCATGCCAGAAACAAAGTTACTAGGTACTAGAATTTGTGCCCCTCAAACTAAAATACAAAGGGCTTAATTTCTACTTAAGAAATATACTTAAGAGGCACACAATTTAAGTATGAACACAGTCAAAACACCAACATCTATTTTGTGCTTGTCTCACTTAAGATTTAGAAGCCTGTTAAAGTAGTGAATGCCTGTAGAAGCAAGTACAAACTGCTTTTCAAGATAGAGGACAAAATGCAAACAGGCACAGAAACCATTCTTGACTTATCTTTTCTCTTCCCTTTTGTTTCTACCTGCATGTGGCTGCAGCCTTCAACCTGCTTAAGCTTCACTGCTTTAGGAGATGACATTTGGATTTGTGGTGGTAATTAGCCTGGGAGGCAAGGACTAATGACCCCAATTACTGCTGGAGGCACAGCTGGAGAGTCTTAAAAACTAAAGTTTATCAGAGTGTGTGTGCGGGTGGAGGGTGTAAAAATGCAAACAGAACAGCTTTCCTTGATCTAAGACATCTAAATAGGGTTGCAGTGTTCTTGCTATGTATTGTAAATTGAAAGTCTTCTTTGGGAGAAAGTACGTTTTTTGCATAAAAAACAAAGGAGGGGTTTAAGCAACCCAAATGTTTGAGACATGTTGATGACGAGGAAAATTTTTTGAGAAAAATAAGCACCATATTAAAAATGGCCACATTACAAAAACATCTTTGTACTTCTGTAACTATGTAGCCCAGTAATAGGGTATTGCCACTACTACTGACAGATCACATTCCTGTACTGAATTTGCAAGACTTCTGGATTGATATATCTAAGCTTTCCTCCGCCTGCCCATAGCTTTGTTTTATTCCATGTAGCTGTGACAGCAGCCTTTCTAGCTGACTTGATGTCTACAGCTAACCTTGTTTACTCATGGTTTTTGAATGCTTGTGTGATACAAACCTACTTTTATATAGACAGCAGTAACAAACCATTACTGTTGACAGAAAGAGGTATTTATGATTCTCACAATGCTGTCGTGCAGAGAAATGCAGCCCTGGTATGAAAGCAGAGGTCATGAGGAGTGAGGACACAGGAGGCAGCAGAGCTGAATACTAGCATGAGATAGCAAGAGATGGGGCTAGGGTTAAGTATGGGAGATACCACAGCTTTGCACATTTCTATAATGGTCAGTAAAAAAACCCTCAAAACCAAACAATACAAATGAAAAAAGACCTGGAGCTGAACAGGACAAGTCTTGGGGATAACAGAGAAAAAACAGCATCTAATAAATGCAAAAAGTGCCATATATAGTAAACCTGGATAGAACCTGGAGCTGCAGAGCAATGTGGAAAAAGAACAATACAGAAGTGTTAGCAAATATGCAAATAATGGATCCCAAATGATCCTGGGAGAGGAAACCAGTAACATGAACATCATATTTCTCCTGGTAAAGGACTTCAGATAACGGGAACGTGTTGTAACACCCTTCCACACACTAGACTGAAGCTGCTAACCTTTGGACTTGGCAGAACAGGGGAAGCGTGAGCAGAACCCCAAGAAAAGGAGTAGAAGCATATGTTGCGATTTGAATAGCATTATTCCTATTATTGTGACATTTTCTGTATCAGTGTTCTGATTACACTATTCATCATTTTGCTGTACAATTGTATACAGATACAGACTAGCGATGATGCTTGAATTAGACTAAGATTTCCACTAAAGTTCTTGGCTTTACATATATAGATACATAAACATATGTGTATGCCATATATATAATATATAAGGCATGCTTCCATTCTCCATAAAAAAGATTCTGAGCAAAGCACTTCACAGTTTATTATAAACACTATAACTTAATTCCTTGTTGATAGTTGTTTGTTTCACAACAGACATCATGATAGCTCCAATCAGCCAATTCTTAGCAATATTGAATCTTAGCGATATTATTGTTGCACCGTTGGACATCTTGCCTTTCTGACCCTCCAAAATGGATGCCTTGCCCTTCTGACCTTCTGCAAAGAGAGTGCAAGGGCTGCTTAGGAAGAGAGAGCTGCTTGTAGCAGCTATTAAAGGCTACTCAGTTGGGTAGCATGTAAATCCATTTTAAACCTCCATTGGGAAAGCTGCTCTTGGGAGATCTGCTCTTTCATGGTGCCCAGGCTACGGTAGGGTAACAAGTGTACAGTACTGCACCATTTTCCTAGATGCACTTTTTATTTTGTTGTCAGAATTACAGTATTCCTCTGAAGCACTATGCTAGTTCCACTGTCTATAATGAGACCCTTTATGTCTAAGAAGTGTGAACATATTGAGCACAAGTATAAGCAACATTAGGAGCTTTGTATTTCAAAGACAAGAGAACTTAAGATATACCTCAGTAACATTTTGGTAATAGTTACTCTTTATATTTGGTGAAATGGTAATAAACCATTACAAGACTCAGAAAAAAATATAAATAAACATCTACCTTTCTCTTTTCCTTTGTAGACAGGATTTCTCTAAGTATTACTTTTTGTCTCACTGAACTTGAAGTATTTTCTGGAAATAAACCCCTTGCATGTTGAGTTTTGTAGTTACATGCATGTTCATTCTAATCAATTCTGCTGATCATCACCACACAGATTGCCAAAGCTCTAAAAACATTAAAACACGCTATCCAGCCTAGTCACAACTCCGCATTAACATTTCCAGAAACAAAGGCATTGCAAGTAAGCAAAACAGCTGGGCTAAATTTTGTACATACGCAAGATCAACACAAGGAAAGACAAAAAGTACCATATTTAATTTAGTTTCTTTTCCTCTGCATTGAATTCAATTGAATTCACATAGTCATGTAAGGATATTTGTTAGCAAATATTCACACTTTTGAATCTACATATGCTGAAGTAAAAAAGTGTTAAAGAAGTTAAAGTGTTCCTAGGAGCACACATTCTTCCTAATCCCTCCAGTTTCTCCTGCTACACAGTCCCTTAGCCAGTAGTGAAAAGCTACATCGTTTCATGCAGCTGAACTGGCCATAAGTACAGTAGTTGATAGCATTGCATAAGGCAGCACACATGCTGTGTTGGAGCAGAAGATAAGAAAGAAAATGAAAGTAGTAATTTTCTTTTGCGCAGGCTTTTTCTCCACTTTGATGTGATTTGTTAGAATGCACTTAGTAATTTGATAGTGTTCTTTTTCACCCAAGTCAAGTTCCAGCAGTACTTTAGCAGTGCCCCAGGGTGCCTGTCACTCTCTGACATCAGTTACAGTTGAAGGCCATCAGCCAGGTTTGCATGTTAAAAACAAATTCTCAGTGGGTTCTGCAATTTCTCCACGCTGTTGCTGTGCAGCAAAGTATTATCTATTGATCACTGACTGGAACTGTGGTAGGTCAACAATTACTGCCGATGGGAGCTCTCCTGTGCCTCGGTGTAGTAGCGGGCATTTATTTTGCTCTAAATGAGCAGGTGGATGGGAGGGCTCTTGGGTGTATGACACAAGGAAGGGCTCTGCCCCTGAGCAGCACTTTTATCAACAAAGAAAGTTTAAAGCACTTAAATGTACAAAAATAAAACCATATTGTCCAATACAGAGTATCTATCTGGCACAGGCAGAGAAAAAAATGGTTAAATCAAAACTTGCACAAGATTAAATTAAATATCTACATCAAAAAGTCAGAGATGATAATGAATTACTCCTAAACTCCCTTAATACTCCATCCGACATCTGATATCTGATATTTCAAATACAAATATACACACAAGAAATCAAAGAAGTCCTAATGCATTCTAAGAAGTACTAAGATAATTTCTGCTTAAAAGTGAAGCTTCTAAGTATTTCTTCCCTTCCCTTTACAACATTGTACGATTCTGCAATCAATTCCGCACTACAGTAAAAAAAAAATCATACTAATTGTAGGTGGAAGAATAATAGGTGTCTGCACGTTTTTAACCAGTGCTACACAGATTTAGACACTGGGACTTTTTTTGAGAGAAAATAGAATGCAATTCAAGCCCAAAATTTGGCAATGATCTGTAATAAAAAACACAGGTCGCTTTGCCTCGGAGGAAGTAATTCCTAAATGTCAAGCCAGTCTCACTGCCCAGAGCCTTGGTATTACTGCAATTAAATTCCTCAAAGATCTTGTTTCAACCTTGGTTACTAAGAGAGTGCAAATGGCCACCAGTAAGTACTCTGAATGCGCAGTTTGTGAAACCTCACTGTCAAGTCTGTCAGACAACTAACAAATCTGGTCTCTTTCACTCTGGAAAAAAGCAGTGTTCCTCTACCAACCATGACAAATGCACTGCTGCCCGAAGCAGGATGAGGAAAGGGGTTCTCAGGTTCCCATGGCCAGCTCACAGATGGTTCTATGCCTCCACGCAATGTGATCAAGGTCTCCATGTCTTTCCCACAGTCCCTCCTGTCCAGGAAGTTCCTGTCCTGCCAGGCAACAGGACCACCAACACTGGGAGCTGCTGTCTGGGGGAGGAAGTCTGAGGGGTTAGAGTTTCTCAGCTCCCCCATCTCTGCATCTCCAGTCTCTCAAATAAACCTGAGTTCACAGAAGAACGTACGTCCTCTCTGAGCAGAAATGATATTTTGTGTCTTAAGTAACCCATAACACTTCTCATGTATTGGCCCATTTGGTACAGGGGCACAAATGAGTCCTGTTGTAATCTTCTAAGCTTCTCACGAACAGTGCAGAAACTCAGTCTGCAGCATTAGTGTTTTGACCGACTATATTCTCTATTTTCATATGAGAAGGAGACTAAAGAATAAACACACAGATTGACAGACTTTCTCCTACAAACAGAATACTCTCATCATCTGGAGAAAAGAGTCTTTGCCACTCTTACCATGACACATTAAGGATGCATTTTCTTCATGGCACCTCAGCAGCGAGCAGAGCGGAGGGAAACAGGAGTTAGGCACTGGTGTTTTTTCACCAATAAGCAAGCAAATATTAACCAGAAACATATGTATAAATAGAAATAAAAACATTATTTCTTTTAAATCATAGCACACAGTTTTAAAGTTGGAGGCCACGCCTGAAATATAAGAAATGCCTAGAAAATAACAGGACAAATAACTGATAAGATCAAATCTGAAATTCATTTTTTCATTGTATTTAGGTATAATTTCTAGACTGTTGTTTCTATGTTCTTTGTCCAAATTTTGATTAAAAGAATTGACAAGTTATAGAAGTGTAAGCCTTTTGAGTATTTAAAAAAAAACCACCAGATTTCTTACACCAACAGTAACACCTAAGGCAGAAGCAGAAAAAGAACAAGTTTAGCAAATGTTTAATTGCTCTATGAAAATGGGTTCCAGATGGATACTGAGCTAAGTTTCCCATCTAGCACTTTAATGATCAAAAAGAAAAGAACTTGAAAAATCAAATTCTTATCAGTCAGATAATCTGCATAAGATTCATTATTAGGTCTCTGCAACACTGCAAAGAACTACCATATGGTCTAATGCTGCTAATCCTACTTGAGACCACAAATGTAATGCAACAATATAAGCAAGCCAGGGGATAAGCTGTGCTTTTCTCTGTGAGGTTGAATTTCATGAATAAAAAGGAAAAGATAATTACTATTAGCACCTTTGTAAAAGTAGCAGAAATACTCCAAAGAAAGAAAAAGTGATTGAAATTGCATGAAGTGCAATGCCAGAAGTACATTGAAGTGTGCCTGGAGAGAAGCAAAATTGTATTTAAATTGGATAAATACAGCATACTTTGCTCTTTTGCAGTTTAAATTGCAATGCAGTTCCAAATCAGTCATACAGTTTAAAATAAAAAAGATTAATGGAGTCTGTTTCCATATCACTGGCTACATGCAAAGCAAATTTTGCTGAAGTAATCCAATTATTCTACTATTTAATTTTATAGCATGCTGCCTCCAACTAATTATCAGAAAAGTTGGACGGATGTAGTTCCATAGGAATTATACTGGAACCAGCAGCTAACATTCACATACTACGTAGGACCCAGCACGGGAAACACTTCATTCCTGCCTTGCGTTACTTGTTGACATAAAGCTTTTACCCATTGTTATTCAGGCTCCAGCAGTTCCTCTGATGACTCTTACCCTTCTGATTTAAGCCTTTATCTTTTTGATAACTGTCAGACATCTGACTTGGGCTATAAACACCCAGCTACACCTCAGCCACCCCAGTTCCTAGGCTGACATTTAGGGCAAAAAGCGAAAAAGGAGCTTTGCTGGCCCATCGGTAGGTGAGCCTGAGGTATAGATATGTTGACTTTGGTCAGTTCAAGCTGCCATAGCTCAATCAATCAGGCACTGTCCGTAAGGGATCTGGACTTTTGCTGGCCAAAATTCTGGACATCGTGTCTCTGTGGTGGCACACAGAGCACTTTCTTCTTCTGCTCTTTGTATTTTAGTAGAATGTGACATGTTAATTATGGCTTCTGTCAACACATTGAATACAAAGAAAAAAAAAAGGAAGAATAGGTAGTAATTTTTAAACATTATTAAGAGGCTGTATCCCTTGCATAGGGTTAGACAAGAAAACTGACTTACCAAACTAGTTGCTCAGTCAGAGTGCTATCCATTTCTCAAAAATAAACTCCAACCCAACAAGTTGGAAGGAAAACCAATTCTTTTGCTTCCACTAAATTGAAACTTTTATTAAAAAAAGGATGGGAAATGGCACAATTTTTGTATCATAGAAGCCAAATATTCTGTCATAGCTCTGAAACATATCTCTTGTTGAAAGTACGTTACAGATATTTGTTGCTAGAGGTGTGTTATGTACAAGGTCTTCCTAAATAATCTGAGAAAACAGCCCATGCTGAAGCCTTGCAAACCTAAGTTTTAATTCCTAGTCCATATTCATCCATTCACTCCAATAATTCATCTTCCCCCTGAAGGACTCCTGTTAAGGTAATTATTGCAGCAGTGGTACTTTCACAGACCCACAGCCTTTGACATTTTTCTCTTCAGTACAAATGACTGATAAATTTCCTCTCTTTCTTTTTCTTTTTTTTTTTTTTTTTTGTTTTGTTTTTTTTTTTTTTGTTTGTTTTGTTTTGTTGTTTTTTTTTAAATATATCCAACCATTTCTTTATTAAACTTGTGTGTTTCTAGTCATAAGGAAATAAATGCTTTTAGTCCTACTTATTAGGACACAATTTTCCCATGAAGAGACATTCAAGAAAATTGAACCTTCAGTTTTTATATGCTCCTGTCATTAGGTATTTCCCATTGTTAGTCTAAACACACAAATTGCAAGCTACATTCATGGCTACTGAAATTACAAACTTCAGTCCAAGAGATCTTCAAATAAAATTCTTCACAGTAAACTTTAGTGTCTACCTTATTTTGCTTCCACACTTCTGCCCAACAGAACTGATGGCTGAGCCTAAGGGCATGAACCTGCAAAGACTGATAGTGTAACTTTAGTTGCAGAGGGAGAGATGTGTTCATCTATACTGTGTGTGCACACAAAGCAGTCATTTGCTCTTGAGTCTGACATCATATTTACTGTCCCCGAATCCGCACTGGGCTCTAAAAAGATCAGCATAAAGGTCACAAGGAGTAAACAAAAAGAAAGAATAACAAAGGCATGTTGTAGTTCATCTTGCTGACATTCAACAGAGGCATAGCAGAGTCATTAAGAAAAAAATTCCCACTTCGAATAATATAAGGCAATGTATTGGATAAAAAAAATTCTCTGCAATAGAAAGCAATAGCGTACAGACCCACATGGGTATGGTAGACCTTGATGCTTATCTCTTCACAAAAATCAAAGGAAACAGAACCAGCAGTGTTCTCTGTGTGTCCTTTCTTTGCTTTTTTCATACCTTCCAGTATCACTTTTCACCATAAGAACTTCATTCAGAACCAAGAATTTCCTTCCAGACTTACTCACCCAGAAAGGTTAATACAAATATTGTATAGTGAGCATGACAATCATTAGAAATTCCAGCCTATCAGGGGAAACTGCCTTAAAAATTGTCACATCTTCTAAAAGAAAAAAAAGAAAT
The DNA here is from genome assembly GCA_025448015.1 of Bolborhynchus lineola. Lineage (NCBI taxonomy): Eukaryota > Metazoa > Chordata > Aves > Psittaciformes > Psittacidae > Bolborhynchus > Bolborhynchus lineola. The sequence continues at coordinate 5,808 of JAOEHX010061942.1, read as the reverse complement.
AAATTGAAATTTGAAGCATTTGCCACAAACCCTGTCCAAACTTGCCCAGCAATCTATGAATAGGCTAGTTATTACCTCAGGCTGTAAGCTGCACTGTTACTCAAAGATGGAATGAATTATCAGGCATTAACACCAGTATAGTAGCGTATGCTAATGAGATCCATAGTTACACTAAATCTGCTTTGATCAACTCTCATTAAGTGAAAAAAAAAAAAAACAAAACCAAAAATCACTGGAAGTATTTTACAAGCCAGTGAACCAATTAGAAATTCGCAAATAGTTCCATAGTCCTTTCTTTTTCCATTATTTACAGTGAAATTTTTAATACTATTTCTTGTAACGTGTTAAAAAAATCTACTGATACGTGTGGTGGAGTCACTGTCCCTGGAAGTGTTCAGAAACCATGTAGATGAGGCCCTTGGTAACACGGTTTACTGGTAGACTTGGCAGTCCTGGGGTAATGGTTAGACTCCATCTTAAAGGGCTTTTCTAACCTGGTTGATTCTATGACTCTATATGCTCAGAAGTCTCATCTTTAAATAAATACATGTATATCTTACCTGAAGCCATCTACACACCTCTACCCAACAACAAAGAAAAGAACTATAAGAATATCAAGAAAAGAATTGATAAAGGAGTTTCTTAAAGGAATAGTGAATTCATAACAACATAATGTTGATACCCAGAAATTGAGAAGTTTATAGTCTTATAGATCCATGCTATATATACCATGCTAGCTATACCAGCATGAAAAATGCTGATATATAGCTGGTAGCTATACCAGCTAGCATGGTAACTGGCAAGTTTTGAACGATGCTCTGAGATAACATTCTTTAAGTAATTTCCAGTGAACTACATAAAAATGAAAATACACTGCACTTTTCCCTATTTTATAAAATAAAATCTGTTCTCAGTTTAATCTTGTGTAACACAAATATACATAGAAGAAAGGGAGTGTAAAAATGCAATATACTGTGCTACAAGCATAGTTAAATTGGCAAGTTTTGCTAAAATATTTTCCTTTCTCCCCAGAAAGCATTCTCTTGTGATGTCTGCTATCCATCTCCCCTTGCATATTTCACATGACACTTTTCTAGCTGCATATTGCAAAAGGAAAGGTGTCATTAAATGTTTTTCAAAGTGACACTGCTGAGTGTGTTGGAAGTATTTTCTGTGCTCTTCATGAATGACAGGCCACGTGTCCCAGGCATCATCTGTGTGCAGTTAATTAGCGCATGATTTTTTTTAGAAAACAAGTTGTCACCCAGGGAAAAGAAGAATGAAAAGTAGATTTCTGAGAGACATGAAAACCTTTACAAGAAACTCTTCCAAACAGGGCAAAATGGAGAGGGAGAAATTGTCTGCTGGATTTTGTCCTAGAGCAATTCTCTATTTTAGTTTCATGCTTTGCTTTATAATTTGTGGAGGTCTTTGGGGAAATCTAACAGGCTTAGAAGCATCTAATATCTGCAAAAGGTACACAGAGACATTTTGCTTTCAAGAAGTATACCTGAAGATTCCTTAAATGTCTTCATATTATACACTTTAAATTTGACTTGTAACTACTAATTCAGGCAGCTTTTCTATAAACCTGGTTATTCATGTATGCAGCTGGTTCACTGCATTACCAGCAGCTCAGTATCTTCTCATGGTTTGCTATATGACTAGATCTTCATGAATGGCAACTGAACCAGTAGATTACAGTCTTGCATGCACCCTGATATTTTGCCAGCATAGAAGGGGAAAGAAGAGAGCAGGAGTCTCTTAGGTCTTGTTTAGATAGAATACTCTGAAGATCAGTAATCCTCACACTAACGGATATCAGATGTCTTACTAAAATAAAAAAAGAAATAAAAAAAGGACAAAACATTTTTTATAAGTAATGGGACTTTTTTACAAAATGTCCCATTAGTTCTCTAAAACCAATTTGTCAAATTTAAACCTCAACTCATGAATACTTTCAGAAACTTTCAGAATCTTTCAGAATCAAGGTAGAGTGCTGGAGAAGAGAGAAAACTTCACCTTTGCCAAACTGTACTGCTAAAAACTAAAGAACAAGATATAAACAGGAACATACAGAAGTTTTAAGCATAGACATGACTGGTTGCAGCATGCATTTGTCAAAGCATCCTGCTTTTCCTGAGTTGTATCTGACAACCTCTCCCACAGTCCAGGACACTGACATTACCAAAGCAAATTTGTGCAGCTGCATGACACCATACAACAAAATACACATTTAAAGATCATTAGCATGCCACTTCTGATAGCATACCCCATTTAAAAAAATATCGTAATACAAAATCACTTGATCTTTATGAACTTATGTTCAAACCAGAACATCTGGCATCCTACTACAAAATTCTCATGTCTTATTTGCTGCTTCCTTTCAATTTTGTAGAAGTAAGATACAGGAATGTTCATAACAAAATGCAACTTGATAGACAGCATCCATGGTTCCTTTGTTTCTAAAGTCAGTTCAAATAAGCTTCTGACAAGAGATTGCACAACTACTGGGAGATTCATAATTAGACAGAATTAGTACACTAAATAACCCCCAAAACCAAAACAATAAAACACATTCTCAGCTGGCTATCAGTGAGTGTCAGGTTTGACACCAGCTGCAAAGGGACAGATGAAGAGTGCAGACTCTATTCAGGAAACCAGGTGTCAAATTGGGTCCAATCTCACAAAGTTTCTACAACTGTGCTTTCATAACCATCCCGCAAAAAGAATTGTTTCTGTTCATACTGAAAGGTTTTCGAGCTCAGACAATAACAGTACACAATAAAAGAAAGAACCCCCCCTCCCACTTGATTACAGCTCTAAGAGTATCATCCGAGATGTGAAAAATAAAGCTATATTTGATGACCGTTCCCACTAAGGAAAAACAAATTTCTTTTGATCCAATAAAACACGTAGGTTAACAGCTGGAATGAGAACTGTCACATCTCACGCAAAAACCTATTTTGCTCTTGACAAAGCATAAATGACTTCTTCAAGTTGGAAAAGTATCTTTTTGACAAGCCTGTTTCATTTCTTCAAGGGATACGTATATTCTTCATTTCTACACCAAGCAAAACATGCCACATATAGGTCAAATAAAGATTTGACACAATGCAAGTGAGAGAAATGCATCCCAAAATACATGAAAAGCATCCTAAAATAGAAAATAAATCCCCAACTTTTAAACAGGTGTTTAAAATTTATATTTGAGAAAGCACCGCAATATTCAAATGAAAACCAAGCATGGCACTTATTTGACTTCTTCTTTAGCTGTTGATTAAATTTCATACACACATCCATACAATTCACAAGAGAATTGCATGGCATGACAACGATGCACAGCACTCAGCTGAAATAGTTGAGATGATGTCAGATTCTTTGTTAGAAAGCAGTTAGTTCGCATCTAAAAAAAATGTACATTTATTATCAGGATCTTTTAAATCTCCCAGTGCTCTGATTCAGTTCAAAAAGCAGAAGATTTAGTTATCTTTTAGGTTGATAAGGGAATTCATGCTCTTTGAGGGACTTTAATGGTATGCCACATGTACGTGTAACCAGGTTAATACTGAAGACAGAGGATAAGATTTCAAACAGATGCAGTTCTGCATTTAGCTGAAATTTACTTGGCTTATGCTTAAACAGCCCTAGTTTTGTACACTTTGACAGAATAAGGTTAAAGCTTAAATTAATAAAGTAAACAGGGCCAATTAAATGCACACAATCTTTTCCCTAGTGTGCTTGTTTCAGTGCTGGGTGATATTTTGCTCATGGTAAGTAAGCAGATCTGTTCCAGAGCAGACCTTTTACCACTGGTATCATCTTAGTTACATGCCTGAAGAATGGTACACTGTGGGAGTTCGAGGCATTGCAAACCTTTGTTACCATGAAATTAATTTAAATACTTTAAAATAAATGTCTCTGCTCCCAGGAGTTTAAATTTTCTAGGCATACGCCACCTTCTATGGGGAATGCAGCCTTAATTCTTTTGAGATCCCATATTAAGGCTGTACAAAACACTGATTATTATACAGCACCATAGAGAAAATTACCAAGATAAAGCCATGCTTCTTCTTGTAGAAGGTATGCAGCAGTGATGATCACGGTAGATTCTTCATGTGCAGCAGCCTGGAAGGGGCTGGTGCCCTCCCAAATGACACAACTTTTGACCAAAAAATACCTCACAGGCATTCACTGAAGAAAAGGACGTTTCAGTGATTTTTCTTACAGGCTTTTCATCTGCTGTCTTATATACTGTGTATGTAATGCCTTCCCAGTGTTATTCCACCCTCTCTATTACATGTTTCTACATTTCTTTCAGCTGTGGGCAGCATCTCAGCAGATCCCTGGCTCTGACAGGGCAAGCCAAGTTGCTCAGGAAACTGGCAGCATTTTCGTAGGACCTCACTGCCTTCTGCTGATGAAGCTCCCTCATGAAGGAATGATAGGCAGGATCTGACCTGAGACTGCAAACTGGTACACAGGTTGTGCAATGAGCTTGACACGTGGACCCTGCATGAATGATTAGTGACTGAAACAGTATAAACGACAACAGCAATCTTTTTTATAAGCTTGTAATTCGCTAATTAATTCCAACATAATTCACAGATGACTTCTTAACTAAGGCCTCCAGCATGCAACTGTAGTTAGGTGCTGTGAATGTAAATTGCTCTTTTCTTTGTCAGGAGAAATAAGTGGATGAAGTAGGGTGAAATTTACATTGATCTGAGCTTCAGTAAAGAGAATTTGAAGGAACAGCACAGAGCGTTGTGGCTATAAAATTTATTGCTTAGTATCTTCAGGTAATACACTGTATTTGAGAAGATTAATTCAATTGTGGTTCAATCCAACCCAAAGTTCTTTCACTCACCTATAATTTCCAGACATCCATTGCTCACCCATTTAATGAACTGTCACTTGGTTCCCAGGTTCCGAAAATCATCAGGCAGATTTTGAAGCCATAAAGACAGAAACAGTGATAACAGAGTTCTCAGCATTGTCATACTCTTTCCTGAAGGCAAATTAGCACAATTCCCAACTCAGATCATCTCAGCCATACACACAGAATTGCACAGGCAAACAGAGGATGTTTGTCCACAGCAGCTTTAGTCAGTCACTGTCAAACTGATTTTGATTTTAGAAAACTCACAGGAAAGTGGCAGGCTGAAAAACTTAATCACTTACAAGCACATACTTTGAAAGAATAGTTATTTGATAATCCCATGCCTCTGTAATAATTATGCAGTGTTCCTTGTTTATAATACACTCCCACAAAACAAGCATTTCCAAGCACCCCCTTCTTATGTACAAACATGAGGACATCAAAAATTACATGTGGGAACCTTAACTAAATGACAGTAGAAATAATCAAACTGAAAAACATCTGCCATTACTGGCTGTGCAATGAAGTTCACTCTAAAAACTACAGTGCGGGAGGCTTATCTTGTGAGCAGAGAAAAAGGTATCCTGCCTTAGCAGCAAGGAGAAACAGCAAAGGCCAAACCTTCAAATGCATATCATCCTCCTCCACCAGCAAGCGCGCTGTGGTCTCAAGCCTGCCATGCAGTACACTTCCATCTTCCATGTGGACAAAGACATTTATTACAATTTACACTACCAGAGTATCCAGCAGGTTTTTTATTCAGGCAGGGCACCCACGCACTGTGTTACATGATGTGGAAAAGAAGCACTTATGTAGGCAGACAAAGCTCTGTCCTGCTACTGCTGCCCTTTGCCTGCCAGCACTTCGGAGCTGCTGCACTTTTACCTTTGATCTTCAGAAATTCACATACACTTTGAGGTCCTGCT
>JAOEHX010061940.1:0-24541 GCA_025448015.1 Bolborhynchus lineola | reverse complement strand
ACTGGAAATTCTGAACTTGTCTCCTTCAGCATGTCAAAGAATCAGACTATTGTCAACTATCTATACATCAGCTTACATGCCTGATTTTAGGATGTGCGATTTAAAAATGGTGAGCACAATTTTCGTGTAAGAAATAATACATGAATGGGCTGGCATTCAGGGTCACAATTTGTTTCCTGTTCTGAAAAAATGTGGGGACATAGTGTAATGATATAAAATTCTACCGAAGCCGTGGCAAGGGCCTGCAGATATGTTACTGAGGGTAACAAGATGTGTTTATGAAGTTCAGCAGTAACTGTCCGTGTGTATGCTTTTATTCTTAAGTAATAGATAATTAGAGGTGCCTTTGACTTCCATGAAAGGAAGGTCTTGTAGAGGTCTTTTTTAAGGTGAAGTGTTGTCCAAGAGGTAGTCACTGTGAAGTAAATGGCATGCAGAAAGTCACCCCTGAATTTATGCATGTCACTTGTTTGCATCTTCAAACCCAAAACCTCTGATTTCATTCTGCCAACTGAAAATTATTTTAATATGGAAAAAGAGGTCTGTTTATCTTATCCTTTGATAAAATATTTCTGGGAGGAGGTCTGTTCTGTATTTCTTGGGAAACTGCTTCAGTGAACAATGCCAAAAGACTGTTTTTTTCATACACAATCCTTCTTTTTTTCAAACCACATGTTCGCATGATTCAGTACAAAATGCCACATTTTCCAAAAGCTTTGAAGAAAAATATCATAGGTCTGTAAGAAATTAAAGCAGCTTTGAGAAAAAGGACAGAGTTGACGTACACCTACACAAAGTATAAACATCTTTGCAGGTAAACTTGATGATGAGAAAAAAGAGAGGGTGTATCTGGGGTAAAAAAAACATTGATTGAACATTGATAAATCCAGGAAATTGCTGTTATGGGTGTGCAGAACTATTTTCAGTAGTCCATAAAGATCAGAAAGGAATTCTGCAGAAGAAGATAATATTGAAACCAAAGTTTAAACAGAGAATATTAAAACTTTGAAAGTGCTCTCTCTCCCAAAAAATCACCTGGCAGTTTATACAGTTTTTCTTGCCGAAAGTTTTGATTTTCATCTTCAAATAGACCTTCCAGCTGCTTAGTGTATTAGTGCTAGTCTTCCAAGAATTCTTCTGATAACCAGTAGAAATCAGGTCATGCAAACACTTTCATTAAGACAGTCAAGAATAAAAGAGCTCAACCTTTCATTTCCTGAAGGAGAAAAAAAAAGTTGTGACCTGTTCCTGTTGACAAGCATGTATGTTTCTTATGACAAAAAAAATAAAAATCAATTTCTTCCTCTTTTGACACCCTTCTCTTTTAAAATCAGAAATCATTAAGATAGTGTCACCTTAGACATTTACTGTATTGTTGTTTGAAGAAAGTTTCTAACTTAACAGAGCCTTCTCTGAAATACAATTAACAATATACTTATCCCACAAAGGTGCTGTGGAGTTTAGTGAGATATCGGCACACTAAACCACTGCTTCCTGTCTCTGCCTGCTCTCTAACTGCACATATTTGGTTAGTGGGCAGGCATCTCTCTTGCATCAACAATGTACGTAAATTATTTTAGTGCTAGTATCACATAAAAATTACCTGGGAGCTCTTAACTAATTGATAGCTAAACAGGTCATTGAGTGAGTATTGTTTGGGTTTTCATGCAACAGTCAAACATACAGCTCCTTTCTCCCATTTAGGAAATAAAGATTTTTCTCTCTTCAGTGTGGAATATCCCATTGACCAGTTGGGGTCAGCTGTCCTGGCTCCGTCCCCTCCCAACCTCTTGTGCACCCCTAGCCTGCTCGCTGACAGGGCAGTATCAGCAACTGAAAAGTCCTTGGCTTAGTGTGAGCATCAGTGTGTTACTAACTTTATTCTCATCTAAAATACAAACCACAACACTATTAACTCTATCTCAGCCAAACCAAGACAAATATCATCATGGTCACTCTAGATTAGGAAGTGTTACTATATGAATATGTTCTGTTATTTTATTCTTCCATAGTTCTTTCATCTTAAAAAGCAGACACATTTTTTATTAATTAAATAAATTAAGCATGCCATGATGCATGGTACCTTTGCTGTTTCATGACTGAACTTAAAATGAATTAGATTGCTCTGTCTATGACTACTGGAAAAGTTAATTCAACAAGCGATTAGTTTTGATTGACAGTGTATGAAAGTCAATGCTGAATTTACATGCGTTGTGTCAAGGAAGATTTGCATACTTTGTTTTCTGTCTAACAAAGGGATTCATCACTACCTTGATTTTAGTAGCCATTCCCAGTGTTTAATATATGGCTGATGACAATCCAAGTACATAGTATCTGTACTGAGAACCTGTCTTAAATTTGTGTTTTGAATATGATAACCCTTAAAATGTTAATTAAATTTTAAATGGAATAATTTGTGAATATTTGGTTTCTGGACTGTTGCTTTTACTGTGTGGTTTTAAAGGCATCTACACACATGACGTATTTTTAAAGAAGAATTAACAGTCCTATGAAAACGTGGTTCATTTTCAAAGGAATATGTTAATATAAATTACAGAGTTTCTTCTATTCAACATTTTTTATGTTACACAGTTTTGTCATAACATTTATTGTAGCAGTCATTTGATCTGCTATGACTGTACTTTAAATCAGAGGCATTTCATTGGAAGGATTGAGGTGGTGACAGACCCATCTTCACACTGTTTATTACTCTTAACCACGGCCTAGGGATTTCTGTATTCTTGGTTTCTAGATCTGAAAAGTAAGTATTATTGCAGTTTGATTCTCTGATAAGGAAAAGGATGACTATGGCAATGTCCTACTTCCAGGCTCCAGCCTGAAGCTCTGCCTGTTCTGTTGAGGATGGGAGCCCAGGAATCCACAAAGAATTGCATCCGTAAGGATACTCCTTAGGAGAAATGAGAGGTGGAAGTTGTTGACTGCGCTGCAGAGCTTCCAAGTAGTGGTGTGAGAGGTGTGAACAATTCACAGCTCAGCATTTCCTAGAGTCTCATCAACTGCCAATAGAGCTTGTGAAAGTGCTGTACACATAAAAAAAACCAAACCAGTGATTATTAAGAGAGAGCGTATATTAACACTACAGCTGTGCAATGACAAAAAGGAAAAAGCAGACAGTATTTATGCATATAAAGCCATCTTATGAGCTCTGCTGACATTTTGGATCCCTATCTGTTGCTGTTAGTGAATATACAGCTGAGGAGCATTTTACTCAAAAAAGCATTAAAGAAAAGCAAATATAAATGTTAGTCTGGCTGACAGCCATAAACATTCACCCCTAAAGTAATTTGTCTCTGTTTACACCCTGGATTTGATCACAAATGTAAAACAGGTTTCTCTTCTTAAAGCATAAAATATTACACCAGGGAGCACAAATGCTATCACATGCAAGACTAATGGTATCTGTTAAATACTTTAAAGAACTTTAAAAACTGTTCATTTAAATACTGTACATTTAACGGGTAGGTACAAAGATGGAGTCTTCCTTTTTACAAGGAGTCATGTGGAAAAGAAAAGGGGTAATGGGCAGAAGTTACTACTGAAGAAATTATGACTTGTCACAAGAGGAAAATTTTTCACAATCAGGAGTCAGCCATTGGAATATCTCCCAGGGTAGTGGTGAATTCCCTAATGTTGGACACTTCCAAGATTCAGCTGGAAAGAGTGCTGAGACATTTAGTTTAGATCATTTCTAGAACCTAGAAAGGTTGAACCAGATGATCCTTGAGGCCCCTTCTAACCTCTGTGTTCCATGATCTGTGATTCTATGAACTGAACATGAACTACCATGCTTCTTTTGTTCACCCTGTGCAGTCTGTACATATGCCAGCATTGCTACATTCATATTAGTAAGCTAACACTTTTGGACAGTGAACAGATTTCTAAAATACTTGCAAACAGTGCAACTAAGTCCATCAACATTTTCTCTGAAACTTGGCTAACTTTCCATCTTTCCATTACTAAGTCTAGAACAAACTGCATTGATCTGAGCACTTACATATGCACTCCTTCCTTATCTCCTTATTGGTGGTTTTATGCATACAGAGGCTGTATGCACTCTATTCTCATATATGAAAGTTTCATCTCATAACGAAACAGATATTCAAAATGGAGACTCAGTAACACATCATTACTGTATGTTTGAAGTCACTGCACTTAACAAGTGTTAAAATACTCTGTTCAGACTGGCAGTGTGTTTTTTCTGCTCTGCAGAGTTTCTGTTTTGCTATCTTTTCCACAGCTTAGTCACAGGAAAACAGCACTGGGGATTGAGGTTTCATTTTAATTCTTTTCCTCCTCAGTCTGGTGGCTGGCGAGCTGGCTGATGTGAGTTGGTTTGGGAGAGTAAAATCTACTGGATCTCTCACTTGGAGACAACAAAGCCATTCAAGATTTGATTTTCTTCACATGAAGCCATTCAGGATTTGATCTTCTTGTTGATTTCAGTCCCATGTACCAGCTACTGCCCAGAAGTGTTAACAACTTTGTCCTTGTATTTCCAGGCATTTTTTACTCCCTTTTAGTTTCACCAAAGCGGTAGTGTAAGTCAGCTGGAAAATCTTGACTGCATGCAATGTTGCACAAACACTTTGATACTGAAAGGTAAGACATAATTAAAAGCTGACTGGGCAATGGGAGTATTCATGCCTTGCAGGAACATTCAGCTTCATGATTTTATCAGTGAAAGTGACCAAGGACAGAAACAGGGTTGGTAACATTTCCATAGCTAAGCAAAAGGTCATTTTTTTATGGACATAACATTCACAAAAACATCTTAAGGAAGGCACAGTATTCAGCACAACAAAAAATGTTAAACTAGGCAGCAGCGCCTGCTAGAAGGCTGCTTAGTTTTGCCGGGAAATACAAAAATCAATCGTTTTGCGAGCGCAGCGGGCGGTTATCGCCCTGTGCGCTCAGGGTGGTGGCTTCCGTGCCGCCTGATGTTCCAGATGTGCCCGAGGTGCACGATCGCCATCTAGTGGTTACTGGAAGGTAAGGAAAAGGAGCCTGCTGCCTGCTGACATTAGCGTTTTTTAGATGACAAGATGTAGGATTTCAAGTTTTTAATAACGTTTTTACTTGCCCGAATAATTCCTCACCAAGAAATAAAATAATAAAAAATCAAGATATTTACCTTTTTTTTTTTCTCTTATATAAAGTGGGCCTTCTATAAGTTTTCTTTTTCAGCAGTTTCACAGCCAGCACAAGAAAACTGGGTGAATGCTGACACAGTAAACCAACTTAGTCAATAGATACAGATTTTACATGAAGAAAATGTTGGAGTTGATGGCATACCTGAGCTGAGTTTTTATTGCTTCTCACTTGGAACAGCTACAAATCACATAGCACAAAGATATTAATAAAAGACACCTTCTCACCACCATGCATTCTTTTCCTGTAATACGATGAGATTAGAATCAAGAAGCAAGAACATCACATCATGTTAGGAGGAAAAGGTTCTGTTTCCAAATATAGTGAATTTTCCACGTGGTCCTTTAGCTCTGCGCCTTTAATTCTGCAGTTATAAAATTACAGCATTATTCAGCGCACTCCCTTTTTCATGATGTCCATCCACAGAATGACTTGGTAATAGCAAGAGCTGATGTCACAGAGCATGGTAGTGTCACAGAGGCACAGAAATAACTAGAAAATTCTGCCTGTTTACAAAATATACACACATATAAAATACACTATGTAAAATAGCATCCCTGCATAATGATGCTATTATTTTTCTGTCAACTGTGAGCAATTTATTTTAAATAAATACTTTCTATATTCCTTAGGTATTTAAAAGGTTGGATTTTGTCAAGATAGGTTTCTTCACCCCCCTAATAAGTAATGGAAATGGAAAATTGTTACCGATGTGCTCTGCCTCTTTTTTCCCTGGTACTCTGTTCATCTCTACAGCACAGAAGAGCCAAGTGACTTTGCTCCCTGATTAGGCATGGAAACAAGTAGAATTTTATTATAACAATTTAGGTGTTATAGCAACTATTTCCTCCATGCCCCTTTAGGCTAATGCTCCCAGCTGGTAGAACTGGAATAAACATGTAGTAAAGAAGGCATAAGCCTCCTGCATTTCAGTGCCAATGTACCTGAACATGCATTAGTAGGAGGGATACAGGTAGTTTCTGATTGCTGTCTTTTCTTCTATTCTGTATGAAGCAACTGAAAATGTTGCGTAAGTTAAGTAGCATTCAGTCTGTTTTCCTGTACTTCACTGAATCTTTCATTTGCTGCTTTTTTTTCTTTCATTTGCTGTTTTTTTTCCTTTCATTTTTAATAATGACTGTGTGCAGCTGTAAACCATTTTCAAAGGTAGTAGTGTTTATTGATTGCATAAAGCAGTCTTTTGATACTGATACACATTATGATATGGATTTGTTTAGTTTTAGTCTGTGTGTTGAGAATTGTTTTCTTTTGTTGTTTTAATTAATTATCAGTGTGGTTAAAGGGATTGTTTTATTGTAACTTAAAAATGTGGAATTTATGAGACAAGGTCAAACAAAAGGAAAGGAATTCAAAGTATATTCTTTTATTTTACCTCTGTTGTCATCAGAAAGTTCCTCCTAAATTCCTTTACTCTGCCTTGCCACTCAGATTTAGCCATCTACTGAGACAAATAGGAAAACTGTTGTAAATAATTTCTGGATATTTTTATTTACTAAGGTTTAACAATAGTCTGGATGCAGATGGTGAAGTCCTACTCTCAAACTCTGCGAGTTACCCATGCCAATATGCCTGAACTGATGAATAATATTATAGTCCTGTGTTTAACCCTCTTCATGGTTCAAAGCTTTTTCATGACTGAAATGTCTTGCTGATGCCTGTAGGTAGATTGTACAAATCTTGGTCTGAACGTTCAGGACGTTGACAAAAGATGACAACAAGATTTCTAAGCCCTCATTCACCCTGCCACCCATATTTCTGCTTTTCTTAGGCCAACTCTAGGGGGTCCTATGCTCTTATGCCCAAACCGTTAGACTCTTAGCACTCTGTGGTCAGGACTTAAGCCCTCTGAACTAGAAGAAGAAGACAGTGTGTCACTGGTAGATAGGATACTGATGCCTGTGGAAAAGGAGAATTTCGCCGTTTGATCTAAGCAGGAGAAAGTTAGGTTTCATGTCTGTTTTTTTGTGAGGTATCCCACCATTAGAATTTTGATACTTTCTGTCCCTCTATATGGCTTTGAACATGCTGAGAAAAACAGCATGCTGCTGTGAAAGGACAGTCTTTTTCATAACATAGGCATTGGCTTTAGGAAGATGGAGTCAGATATTAAAGAAATACTTAGAAAAAAATAGAATCAGTTGCTGATGTTAAGTGTAACTTTTAAAAGAGCAAAAACTGCAGTAAGGCTGATGTTAACCAAGAATTACTCTTCTTTTTAACTGCAAAGCATCTCGTGGTGTTGGATCCCTTACTGTCATTCCTTTATTCTGTTTCCAGTTGAAACAGTATTTACAGAGAGAGTTAATAGTATGGTTCCTGGCATCACTATTAGAAACTTTATTACTTTTGAGTCACATATGTTAAGCAAGAATGTATATTCTTAGTGGTGATTGCTTTCTAATAGCCTTAAGAACACCTGGACCATTTATATAAAAGACATATTTTTAATTTAGCCTCACAGATGAGCACGTTATTTTAATTGGGTTAATTGTGCATTTTTGTCCATTCACAGTATTGCTTTACTGTGGCAGATGGCCCAGTGTATGTGTTATAAATACTTTGCATGACATTCCCTCTATTTTACTAATCTTCACTGTGACTTTCCCATTGGTAATGACTAATGACAGTTTCCTAGCCAGCAACTTTTAATAGATTCCTTTTTTTTCTCCTTAATCTCTGCCTGTCCTCAACAGCACTGTTTTGTTCAATAATTTAATCAGTTCAGCAACAGTATAATATTAGATAATTAAACCATTACTTTTTGAATTTTTGAAATGCAAAATACCCATGAAGTAATCACTGATGAATATTTCACTATTGATAGAGACCACTCTCTTTTCTGAAGAAATAGAAAAGGGTTTCTATCTATGCCTGAATGCTTTGTCTTTATTTTTATTTCTCTTCCTTGGCCCTGAGAACCATATGGATTAAATAGGAAGGAATCCAATAACCAGAAAAATTAAGACAGAGAATTAACATTTTTGCCTATCCACCATAAGCTTGTTAACCATTCAACGCCTACATATCAAAGGAGTGAAAAAATTCCATTCATCTCTATCTTCTTTTATCAGTGAAGATTTGTCCACAAAAAAGAGACTCCTTGAGGCAAAATCACTTCCAGGTTCATCCCACCTGTGTTAGTAGAGGAAACGATGTAGATGCTACAGTTTCAGTGGGAGAACAGCAGCACAGTGCTCCTGTGATTTGGTGTAAATTTTTGGGAAACTCGTGGACTCTGAGAATTTCTGACTAACCCCTCCTTTCCCTGTGGACGGAATCAGCCAGCTGGTTCGTGCTTACTACCTGTATGTTGCTAGCAGCTGCTCTGTTTTGCTAAGAGCAGCACTCCTCAAGCTCCCTCTTTTATCCAAGATAAAAACTACATGGAGCAAAGCAGTAGTGGAGCAGAGCTAGCAGGTGGCTTTAGGACAATTCTGTGATTTAGCAGCAGTTTGTGAGTTTTCACAGTTTCATTTCACAGTTTAATTGTGCTCCTTCTTGGAACAGAAAATCACATCAAACAGGAATGCCATACAAGCCCTAACCACAATCTCTATTTTGAAGCTTTTATTGCAGATGAGAAAGGGGAAACTGGCTGAAGCATCTTATAACTCTGACATTAGGATGAGTTTGAATCTTAAGTTTAAAATTAGTAACATGATAGCCTTTATTCAGAAACGGTTTCTGAACACATAAGCCCCTCATAACTTTTTTTGCATCTTCTCCTCTCCCCAGAGGATATAGGAAGTTCAACTTAAAAATGCTGTAATGTTTTTTAAGGCCACACATGGATGTTAATGCATCTACCTTGGCTACTGGCCTGAATTTTGAAACAGCTCAATAGTTTCAGTGGAATCTGTCTGTTCTCACGGGTGCTGCTGAAGTCACAGGAAGGGACAAATTCTGCCTTTGGAGACATTTGCAGGCTGTCAGTTGAACCCATCTAAGGGATTATCCATGTGTGTCCAGGCAGAAAAGGGAGTCGGTCTGATCTGATGCAAAACCAATTCATATTCAATTGCAAAAGGAAGAAAGATGGAAATTCATCTAGAAAAATTCCCTGTGAAGGAAAAGAGGAAAGCTGATACCCTTTAGAGAAAGAGAAAATAGAACAGATAAAAGATTATTGTTTGCTGATATGGAAAACTTTCAGGGAGGCTTAACACCAAACTTTTCATTTTTCCTCTGACAGGCACAAGCATATTTACTGTTTACGAAGCTGCTTCTCAGGAAGGCTGGGTGTTCCTTATGTACCGAGCAATCGACAGTTTTCCCCGATGGCGTTCATATTTCTATTTCATCACCTTAATTTTCTTTCTGGCCTGGCTTGTTAAGGTACGGAAAAATGTGTTCTTTTAAACCTGTCTGCAATGTAGATCGTATCAGAATGAATTTCTTCTCTTTTCTGCTTGCTGAGCTTTGTGTCAGCCATTCTTTCTTGTTCTTTTTTTCAGAATGTTTTCATTGCAGTCATCATTGAAACATTTGCAGAAATTAGAGTGCAGTTCCAGCAGATGTGGGGGTCCAGGAGCAGTACTACTTCAACTGCCACCACCCAGGTGAAGCACCTGAGATGCCAAGATTCTCTGGGGGCTTTATTTGGTTTAGTTTATGAATGAATAGTAAGAAAAAAAATTACTATGTTATCTGATTTATTTGACTTTGCATGTTACCACATTTATTTTGAAGTTGATACATGAATTTTCATATAAAATTAAACTATAAGTTATATTATCCAACTAGGCCTTCTTAAAAAACAATAATAGAGAAGGCTATACCATGGTTTTCTATATGGCTGTGTATGTTATTGCCATGATTTTATTTTGTTTTAATAATAGGAGTAGGATAATGCTTCCTTATCATGTCATTGGTGAGTTTGGAATCAGGGTTGCTATTGAATATCGCATTCGGGGCTAAGGAAGGAGAGCTGAAATTGCAAGCTGTAGCTGGAAGAGGTCAGAGGGTAGCTGACATATTTGGGGAGGCTGATCCTGGAAAAGGGAAGGGCATGTTGAGACTCAGGACGAATGAGATCCTGAGACAGTGAAAGGGCCACGCTAACTGTTGAGGTAGCTGCAGAAAGTGGGACTTTGAATAAGAAAAAATAGGCAGGAAGAAGCCATGATAGAAATGGCTCTGCTACATGTGGACTGAGTAGTGTGAAAGACCCAGTAAGAAAAATGTGGACGAATGGGTCAAGATTGAAATCCTCCCACTCATTGTTGTAACAATTTTATTATGTATCCTGAACATGCAAACAGCCAGGCTTTTCCAGGCTAGTGCAGTTTGTCTGTACAAGAAGGATCAGTACCAACTGCCTGCGAAAAGCTCTTAGAAAGACAGAGAGGCAAAACATGCCCATGAGGAAAATATTTCTAACCTCTGTAGCTAGAGATTATTTATTTTGTCTAAGCCAAAGGATTTAAGTGTTTCAAAGTTATTTATTAAATATTTTGTGATATTCCTCTGGATATTCCTGTAATCCATATGTAAATGCCTGCTGTTCCATTTTCTGCCTCAAATTCACTTTGTGGCAGTAATTTCTAAGCTATATATGTCTTTGTCAAAACAGACTTGGTGATATAAATTTAAAATCTAGCAAAAACAAAAAAAAAAGGAGCTCCCCAGATGACACATACTTAAGATGAGGAACTGAATATTCATTTCATCTCTGATCTCAGGGATGGGAGAAATTCCTTAGCTATATAAACTTAACTGATACACTGTGAACTAGAAGCTGGAATAAAATGATCAAGAAGCAGCCAACATTAAGGCATTCCAAAGATAAAAGAAATTTCCAGAATTATGTCATCTTGCCAACCAGGATGAACATGTTGAATATAAATTGCAGCATGCAAAATAAAAATCACATGTTGGCTGCAGACAAGCAAATGGTTGCTTTCTTCGTTGAGCCACTGGCGTAGTGGGACACAAAGGGATTCCACCTTACTAAACTGCAAAAACCATTTTTCTTTCTCTATTAAGAAGAGCGGAAAATTTTTTTCAGGTTTTCTTGTTGAAAGCAGCAAATGAACATTAAAAACCTTCTTCGGTTTGTGCATAAAATAACCTTGAGAAAAAATAACAATATCTTTTTTTATTTGCCCACTTCATTAATCATTAAACTTCTCCTGAAATGTAGTCCTATAAAAAAGGAGTGTCCAAGAGTCAAAGTCAAGGAAGGCATCTTTGGAAAATGATAAAAGGAGGTTCCTGTAAAGCACTTTAGCACTGCATGTTAAAGCATGGTACAAAGAGGAATAACTCAGGACTGAGCTGACTTGACAGCTCTCTCTGGTGCGGAGATGCTAAATAAGGACTCAGTGGCATTGTAACCATATTTGATACAGTCCCCAGTCTAATGAGCACTCTCAGGATGGCTGTTAAGCTTCAATCATGCTGCTGTGGCTGTGTTCTTGAGGTGACTTGTTTGGGTGCTGCGTCTCAAGGAGAAGGTGGGAGTGATGTGGGAACTTCATCACACTTCATTACATAGCGCATGCAGACTCTCAGGTTGCAATTCAAAATGCTAAGGCCATTCATTCTCTTTCAAGGCCATTTTCAAGGACAGTGTTAATCATGTCCAGACATGGTTCCTCACTGTTCCTTATGCCCAGCAGTCTGCATCTTTTTATGTCTGAATTTCTGAGGGGAAAATAAATAAATAAATAAATGCCTATACTTAGCGCTTCCAGAGGTAAAATGTGAATACTGTTGGGTCAAGAGAGCCTTTTCCATTTATTTCATTCGAGTCTGGGTATCATTCAGCTATTTGCAAGAATTATAAGCTCTGGGTAACAGTACAGAAGGACTCTATAGCTACTCTTGATAAGCCTCAGTGCAACCAAAATAAAGTCTAAAGTCCTTAGAGTAAAATGATCTTGCCAGTAAAAAAGACAAGGTTGTCTATTATTTCCAAATGCACCATGAAACTTCTTTTGTGTTCCCAATGTATTTGTGTTTCCTCAGGATAACTTTACCTTAGTAAGGAATTTATTCTGAACAGGTACCACTATCTAATGAAACTGATCAGAGATTAATTGTATTGGTTTCTACATTAGAACTAATAGAAACACTTTGTGTTTGATGTTATCTGAGTAAAATTCAGAATCTGTTACTGCTAGAAAAAGAGCATGTTGCTTTCTTTTTTTCTCTGTAGCAATAAGAACCATTTCCCTCTTATTTTAGAGTACCTATCATCAAAATGTATGCAGGTCCTTAAGGGGCATATATTATTTTTCACTTGTATTTATTGGCACATAAAACATTTCTGACAACAGTCTTCCCTTTCAAGATGTTTCATGAAGATGCTGCCGGAGGTTGGCAGCTTGTGGCTGTTGATGTGAATAAACCCCAGGGCAGAGCTCCTGCATGTCTACAGGTATGACATTGCTTTTTTAATAAATCTGTGTGTAACCAGCACCACTCAAATATTGGCATAAGGAGACTGTGTTGCGAAATAGCTACAAAAGTTTTAGTCATAAATTTCTTTAAATCCATTGCTTTCTGCAGTGTGGGCATGTTCTTAAAAATCAACAAAAAAAAGGTAAACCAAAAGGGAGAAGATTAGAATGATGAATTCCTTATAAAAGTTCTGTTTTGAGAAAGATTTTTGATTTTTAAATATAAAATAAGTAATCATCCTTTATCTTTCAGACTTTATATGCAAACTTATTCTATTCCTAGGTTATTCACAACAGAAATGCTTGTTTATTCACTGCAAAATAAAATAACATATGCCAAGAAGCATGAGTAATCATAATAAACATAGAAGTATCTCATTTTTCTTGTTCCATCTCGAAAATAAGCTTATAAAAGAAAGGGGAAGAGGCAAGTAGGTAGTAAACCATACAGTGTTCGAAACTTCCAGATTTAATATTCACACTTAAGAGTTTGTAAAACTCTATCCTCATTGTTTGTATAAATCCAGACCAATATAAGGAATATTTTTATAAATCCCTTTTTATTACAGCATATTGTACTGCAGCTCAAGTTTTTATTTGCAAGTTAGATATTTTTACTTCTGGATGAAACAAAGTTGCTTCAGAGCAGAAAGCCAAATCTACGACAGCAATCTGATAGCATGATTTTGCTATTTTTGGCAGTTTTGGTTATGTTTAGTTTAATGTGTAAACTAAAATGCATGTATTTGTTGGCAATATGTACATTGCTGAAGACTAAACTGGCAGGCACCTTTCATCCCCTCCACAAGCTGTTCATTCTCAAATATTTCTGCTTCGTTGAGCCACTGCCATATATTTAGTTATAGCATATTTCTTAATTGATAATTCCAAATTTAATTCTTATTTTTGACAGCAATAGGAATATCATTTGTGGTATTCTCAAGTAGCAGTCTCAAGCAAGTGGATAAAACATAGCTCAACTCACAATGAAAACTCCTCCAGATGAAAGTTCAGTTATCATCTGACTTGCCTGGTCTGCCTTTGTAGCATTCTTGCTCCTTTTAGGAATTGTGTGAACACACAGTTAATTGTGTTCCAGGGAGCATAAACCTCACACATCAGTGGCTGCTGCAACTTCTTAAAGTTGCAATTCAATTAGCAGGTTTTTTCTCATTCTGCATCCCTTTGTGCAGTATCTGCAGGGTTTCCAGTAATCTATGATGCTGCTGGATGTCAATCCAGGGAAAGCAATCCAAAGGAAAGAAAGGTATTCAAATATTATTTTATTGGGATACTGCTGAAAATAGGTTTTATTCTTATGAGATATAGACTAAAGTATACCCAAATAAAGCAAAATTCAAAAGTCTGAATTAACACAAACACCTTTATTTATCTCACCATGCATTATTAGTTCTGTCAATCCAAAGTAAAAAAATAGTAGACTTTCAAAAATTTCATATATTTAAAGCCATTGCAATACATTGAAGACATTCTTTATGTATTAAGTCTCTAGTTGAGAGATGTGGTAGTTATTTTCTAAAGGTTTCGGTGGGTTTTGTTCCTTAAAAGGAACATGGTGCATAAATCTGAATCTTGGAAAGAGTTAATCAGATTGGAGAATTATATACGCTGCCTTTAGGACACATTCAATTAATTTCCATTCTTCTGACCTTTATTATCTAAGTATATTGTCATCATTCAATATCCTGTGAAGGATGGAGTTCTTAGAAGGAGCTAGTGAAGACTCTTTATTGCCCTGTATAGTTGTAATTAAATTCTGACGTAAGTTTTATTAATTCCTCCCTGGGGTCTGTAAATATTACTGCTCCACATACTAAAGGGAGCATTATTAAAAGTTCTGTTTCAACAGTTGCATAGGTCTCGGTCTGTGCTGTGGTGAAACTCCACTTATTCAGTGTAGTAAGTTATTTAGAATTTACTTCCTCTGTACTGTACTGTGCATAGGGAGAGGAAGTATTCTAACAGTTAGGGGAATGGAGAGGGACTTTGGAAATGTTGGCTTGATTTATTGGCCAAGCACAAATTTCCTGTAAACTCTGAGAAAACTACTTAATAGGTATCTTTGCTTTAGCATTCCCTGTGGTGGAAAAGGTATTCCCCCCCAGATTTGGCTACTGTGGTGTTTATGCCTGCTAGCTATTTTAGAGGTACCCCAATAAGATGGGTTTGTGCTAAGTTACATCCAGTTTTCTAAAGTAGGGAGTGATGGAGGAAAGAATGCAATCTATGTGTTACACAATAACTATGTGTTACACACTAACTATGTGTTACACTCTCCAATGCAGGTTTTGGAAGACACTCCATATAGACTAGCCAAATCTCTGGGGTTTTACTAGTTCAGACATTGTTCAGTCATGTTCCCCCACAGACCAGGTCGGGGTTTCATCCTGGCAGGCCCTGCTAATCTAGGTGGTACACTGCAATGGCACATGGAGCAATGGAAGTCTGGTGTTCTTCCTAAGCAAACAGTAATTCAGACAGATATCTTATGTATGCCTTTGTAACTCACTTTGTCTCACACAAACATGTTATTGTAAGAAACTGCTCAATTGTATAAAACAAATAAGCAGCCTAACTATGTCTTTACACTTCTGTCACAGCTGATATGCAAAGAGGGGATTGCAAAGAGTTTCAGAATTCCAGCAAGTGAGTAGTGTGTCTTGGTATGTCCAAACTGCTGGGCATCGCTGTGCTTCCCGGAGTTCCCCCTCTTGTCTCTCCCAGGAGTCCACCTATTCCACTGAGTCATGGCATATGGCTAGGACAGAACCAGTATGTGCAGACAGATCTGCAGTCTCTAAGGGTCTGCTGCATACAGCAGCATAGTAGTTAAAAGGCATTTAGCCTAAACCATGACAGATGGGCAAGAAAGTTGGGCAGTAACCTGGTGGTTTTTGAAGAACTTTAACTCAGACACCTAACTAAGTTTTCCTTAGTTTTCAAAAAGTGGCTGGAAGTGGAAACATGAAAAATTAGTATGGTTTCTGATTTCGACTTGCAAATCTATCCTCATGTGGGGCAAAGGGACTTTTACTTCAGTATAATGGTTTTACATTCATTGCATTTTCTTTTGAGTGTCCCAAAGGTGCTTTATGGTCTTCTGTTACTTATTCTCGCTATTCCCCATGACTGGCATTGATTTAAAGTATTGATTTTCTTTTGTCACTGAAAAATAATCTTTGTATTTTCCATTTCAACATGAACCATCTGGCATGAATGCATGCTGAGGCTCCCGCACTGCCACATTATTTTGCTGTTGTTGATATTACTTCAACACATTGTAGTGTGTTAGAACTTCCTACCTACCGTGATTTACTCCTACAAGCACAGTAGGAAGCTCTCAGTTCACAAATAAAGAAAAGCTGAGCACCAGGTTCCAGAAAAAATCCTTTAAAAAACTCTTTGAGCATGTTTAATTCCTTTGAGCCCATGTTAAGGGCACATTGTGTTTCTTATTATTTCTTTCCTGTTGATTTTAGAGTTTGTTGATGTTTCTGTCACTCCTTCCTTCTCTTTGTCATCTTCTCCACAAAGACTTGTAAAGCACACATACTCATTTAAAGCTGAAACTGAAAGATTCAGCTCAAGTCTGCCATGAAACTGTGGTTGGTATTAATAACACCAAGTAATGACATCTTCAGTCTTCTGAATGCATAGTTTTGTAATGAAGCAGGAGAGTCTGGAACTGTGTTTTTTGTGGTAAACAATTAGCCAGGCAGCAGTTTCCTGTTCATGCTAATATTTGGGGATCCTATGTCTGTTCATCAGAAATGCAACTCACAGCTGGCGATGGAATGATGTTTAGAAAAAACTTGGTGACACTGTCAGCATGAATGGAAGTGGACACTTTACAAACAATATGTGCACTCATACTCTGATAGCAAAATCTTCAACAGATTAAGAATACTATATTCACTTTTAATCATACGTACTCCATCTAGAGAAGAAATAGTAGGTCACAAAGCTATGATCTGAGCAAACGAGTTTATTATGATTACTGTGCTCTTGAGCATATGATTAAAGTCAGAAATTTAATCGTATCTTTTTGTCTCAAAAAAAAAGTTAATCCTTCATGCTATGTGTTGTTACCCAAATCTGTTACAGAATTCTGTACAGTTACAGAATTTTAGAAAGCCTTGAAGAAGAGACAAAAAGATCAAAAATAATATCAAAAGACAGAAAACATGGAGGATGGAGGAGACATGGCCAGAGAAGCTATTTAGAAGGAATTTAGTGTTTTAGCAGTTTCATAATGGATATATTGAATAAGAGAGAGAAATACCCCATCCCTACCATTGCATGTAGTGACAGGACAAGGGGAAATGGCTTCAAGCTAAATGAGGGTAGGCTTAGATTAGATATTAGGAAAAACTTCACTCTGAGGGCGGTGAGGCACTGGCAGAGGTTGCCCAGAGAAATTGTGGCTGCCCCATCCCTGGCAGTGTTTGCCCAGTTGGATGAGGCTTTGGGCAACCTCACCTAGTGGGACGTGTCCCTGCCCGTGGCAGGGGGGTTGGAACTAGATGATCTTTAAGGTCCCTTCCAAACCAAACCATTCTATGATTTTATGAAATGCAGCAAAACAGTACTTACAGATTTTTACTGCAGGAGTGACAGGAAAGAGCACAAGTGGGTTTTCTCTTCTTCTCTTTCATGGGAAGTAAATGTTGGTGAACCAGAAAAATTTAGTAGTCTATTTATATCCTGATTTGTCCTTTAGTGTAACTTTGGAATCAAGCAGAAGGTATGCCCACTCAGTCCTATTTTGTTCTTACCTACAGTGACTTTCATTACATTAAATATATATGCAATAAGTTTCTTCAAATTAACTGAAATCCTCTTGTACAGGAAAGAAAAAAACTTTTCTTGGTTAAAATTGAGTTTTGAGTTGAATGAGTTTATTATTTGAGTATATTATATGAGTTTATTCAGAGGCAGATTAAATTGGTTACAGATCCTTCACTTCTGAGGTTGTCATTAAAAAAACCAAAATCCTACTTCTTTTTTTCTATGCCTTGTTCTTGTTTAGAAAGCTTAGAAATTGCATCAGTTAACAGAAGCTTGGATAGTTCAGTGATGTACTTGGCACTGAAACAGTACTGAAAAACAACTGTGTTAGTTTTACTGATGAGACTCAGGAGCAGAGCATGCAAAGTATAATGTGAAAGCAAGCTGTTAGTTTTGGTGAGGTAAAAATTGTGGGGAAAATGAGGTGGAATGGAAGACTCTGAAGAGAAACTAAACATGTTGGCGACAGAAGAACATGCACAATAAAGTCCAGTCCCAACCAATCTCTCTATCCCCAGTTGAATAAGGGAAGATAGTAAATACTGGGCATTATGAAGAGAAAAAATCCCAAGAGACATTTCCAGTATTGCATGTAGGGTAAGGGAAGAAATGGTGGAAGTATGGTGACTGGAGTAAAGGGATAGACTCCAACATCTGGCTAACTCTTGGAGTGTGGTTGAGATGTCACAAAGCAAGCTGTCATTAAATGTGTGCTCAGTTCCAGCTTTATGCTGTTTCAAGTAAGGAAGGTGAAGCTGTTTACATACTCTGCTGTCTGCTCGTCCCCTTTTATTAGGGCCTTTAACTTCAGTAACAATGGCAACTAAAGAGGCAGTAAGTTTATTCCTGGAACACTTTAGTCCCCCATCTCATCTGGTAATGTAAACTGATGTTCACTTCAGTTTATGCTATTAAAAGAAGTCATGAATTCATACACACCTGAAATTGTTACAGTTTGTTTACCTGGAGGAAGGAGAGGACAGGGCAAGTATAATGTAGATGTAACACAGTGGTGAGAACCACTGTGTTTTTTCTGTTACGAATTAAAAAGATAATCTCATTATCTTTTTAATATACTGGAAAGAACTGGAGAATCAAACATGCTTTGCCCATATACATTATTCATTCCTCACCATTTTTTACTGAAAGGTACATGAAAA
Organism: Bolborhynchus lineola; assembly: GCA_025448015.1. Lineage (NCBI taxonomy): Eukaryota > Metazoa > Chordata > Aves > Psittaciformes > Psittacidae > Bolborhynchus > Bolborhynchus lineola. The sequence continues at coordinate 5,979 of JAOEHX010061940.1, read as the reverse complement.
ACAGTAAGCCTCATGATGTAGATATTGGAGTACTCACAAAACAACTCATTTGCCATGTCTTAAAAATTGGCCGGTACCAGAAATAGGCGTATATAGATCATCCTTCTCTGAGCTCTAAATGCCCATTTATTCCCTCATTCTCTGTCTTGGACTAGTGCAATCATTCATTTTGGGACTTTCTGAAGTGAATGTTAAATTTAGGCCATTATATTTAGCATCCATTGATGGACTTATCACCTATCAATTTGTCTACCTGTTTTTGAGCCCATTTGTGGTTTTGGCCTCCAGACCATCTTGTAGGACCAAGTTACATAAAGTAACTGTGTAATATTTTAATTTATTGCAACTGCAGAATTAATTTGCTTATTTTCTTGAGATTGCTCAGAAATAACAAGAAGCTTAATGCAAAGATTATTGGTTGTAATTTTGAGCTGGATACTCTTTTTCAATAAAGCAAAGAATTTGAAACAAATCTTGACAATCAGGATCACAAGTTGGTGTAACATGCCATCAGTAATAACAGGAGGGCAGACATTAGTATCTGAGGACTATAAACACCAAGTATGGGGATGGTTGGTTTATGTTTGTGTTTGTGTGTACGAAGAGAATTATCAGTGATGAGGAAACTTCGGAAAGTCAGATAGACCTTGAATGTCAGGAAGGGCTGTTAAAAGGAGACATTGGTGTATTTGATGACAAGACTGTTACTTGTAAGACAACTTTCTTCCATAGATAACATTCTGGCATTAACAAAAATGAATAACTTAATAATTATTAGATTCCCATTGTAATTTTGTCTCTGCTTCTATTTCTCTGCTACTGAATACGTGGGTCTAAAAGAAAAGTAATTTCAAGGGGTACAGAACTGCATGCACACTTTCAGTCTGCAAGTCATACAGCATCCCTCCTACCCTCCCTCCTCTCTTTCTTGCCTGCCGCCTTTTCCTTTGTGACCATTATACCAAGGCACTTATGTTAACAATGAGCTAGAGACATGGTTCTTTTATGTTCATAGTTTCTTCTTTGTAGTTTTCTATCTACTTGCTGAACTGTCTGTTCTTGTTCATTGCAATCAAAGTAAATTACTAGCCACAGTTTGTAGCAATCTAACCACAGAAACTAAACAAAAAGGAAAGAAAACATGTTATTGATTTCAGTTTTGCATTTGAACAAATAGATTTCATAAAAACTACTTCCTCAGCTTGAACATGTAATTTTCCTGCAGACTTAAAGTAACAGAATCCCATCACACAGACAGAACACATAGGTGTTAAAACTATGATTAAGTTTATAAAGAGTGTTGTTTTCCTTGGCAATAGTCTTTATTAGTGGAGGGCCTTCCACAGCAGAAAACATGGTCACATCTCTGTCCTTGGGAGATTTAGGATTGAGTATTTTGAATTTCTCTGAGGCAAAGTCTTTGTGTGGCAGAGTTATATGGAAGCCTTGGCTGACACAGTCGGTTAAGATCTCCAAACTTCTCCTTATTTTTGGACAAAATGAAAGCAGAACCTTTTGTGTAATCCCTTATTTTCAAATTGGGCCCCCCAAAAGCTTTCTGCTCCACAAGTAATAAATTTTATGCAAGGATATTTTATAAAACTTGACTTCTAAAGCTTGACTTTCTTTTGCACACACCTGTACACTTGTATCAGGTCTGACTGAGCTGGAGCTAATTTTCCCCATAGCAGCCCTCACAGTGCTGTGCTTTGCATTGGCAGCTAGAAAGCTGTTGGTAACACACCAGTGGTTTGGTTACTACTGAGCAGTGCTTGCCCAGCATCAAATCTGTCTCTTCAGTATTCCCTCCTCACCAGTCAGCTGGGGGAGAGCAAGATCTTGTGAGGGACACAGTCAGAACAACTGATCCCAGCTTTCCAAAGGGGTATGTCATTTGCTCAGGAATAAAAGATAAGGGTAAAGAGAGGTGTGTGGGCATTTGTTGTTACATTTGTTTTCTGGAGCAATCACTATGTGTACTGAAGCCCTGCTTCCAAGGAAGTAGCTGGACATAACCTGCTGATGTGAAGCAGAGAATAAATCTTTTGTTTACCACTGCTTCTGCACGTGGCCTTTGCTATTGCTTTATTAAACTGCCTTTATCTTGACCCACAAGTTTTTTCCATCGTACTTTCTCCCCACCCTGTCCAGCTGAAGAGGTGAGTGAGGAAGTGGCTTGGTGAGTACCTGGCATCCAGCCAGGGTCAACACACCACAGCGGTTCACCCATAAAGTGGCATTAAGTAGTGGCATTCCATTTATTAAACATCATGGTTCAATTAATAAGCTAAAAATTTCCTATGATAAAAATATGCAAGTTGTCATATTTTTTAAAGACTGTTTCATGTATGTGCTCTGGGGGTTTTTTACCTCAGTCTTTTTTTGCTGTGATCTGACCAGGCAGAGTGGACCATTTTTCTAGCACTGTATTCAGCAGTGGATTCAGCAGAACTTATAACTTGTACTTAGAAATTTTGTAGCACATGAGTGTCAATGGAGTACAGAAACTATAAAGTAATGGCACTAAAATTGAAGTTCAGATGATTTCCCTTTAGAAAATTTTATTTCTGAGGTCAAATATGTCCAGTGTTTCAAATCCCGTCAAACTGAAAACAGGTATTTAAATTGTCATGTAGCTTTTTTGTGTTTAGCACAATTACAGCAATCAAAGCCTTGGAAGCAGCAGCAGCAGCAGCATGACTTCCTTTAGAGGTGTAACTTGGATGACAAATCTGAGCAAAGTGGAAGACTGCAGAGTCTTAGAATAAAACTAGCAGGCACTTTTATTTTTTTTGCTTCATGTGAGTTGTTTTTCTTCCAATATTTTCCATATTTCTAGTATTTCACAGAGAAAGGTCTCTTTTCACTCCGACTGAAAAGAATACCATGTACTACAGCTCTGTAGGTTATTAGATTGCTCTTTTTAGATGTTCTATATGGATTTTTGAAACTTAAAAAAAAATACAAATCACTTTGTGATACCTGTTACTGTTGGGGTCTCTAATCCTTTGGTTCCTCAGCAGTGAGTGGAGGGAGTGATTCCCATCATGAGTAATTCATGTGTTCAGGATGCTGAATTGTCTCTCAGATTGTCTTTATTTCTTCATTATCATGGGGAGGTGACATGTGTGGCCTTCTCGGCATCTCAGTGAGTGGGATGAGTCTGAGCAACTTGGTATTTAAACAAAGAGTTTTTGCTAGATCCTGAAATTTTACGTGGCTATTTCATATTCAGATTAAAATTTTTACTTTCCATTGCTCATTAATATATCTCAAAAAAAAAAAAAAAAACCCCAAAAAAAACCTATGAGAAGAAGGCCATGCGTCTTCTGATTATATTCTTGGTATTCTGAACACTGACTCTTACTTTTGGGAATCATTGCCATTCTGATTCATTTCACGTGTCTTAAGTCCTTAGCAGATGCCAGTGGCAGGACTATAATGGTGCAGAGTCAATGGAGAGAGATGGGCACTGCCAGAGAGCAGCTGAGAATCTGAATCTGGTGGTGCCCATCACCCTACAGACTGCATCAGAGTGCAGAGCATTTACTTTCCTGTTTGTGTGCCAGTGCTTTTGGACTGAATCCCTAAAGCCAAAGTCTGTACTTCCTCTTTCTCTGGTAGGCCATAGGAATATATATTATATATTTCTGATGTGTAGATTTACAGCAAAATTAAGTTCCACTTTTGCAGTCATCGATACTGAATTTTCATAAATTCATAAATATTTTGCATTTATTAAATCCTAATGAAACCAGCAGAGGGTACCTAGGGCTTTGAGAATAATTTTTTTATAGGACTGATTTCTTTGACGCAAATTCAGTTCTTATACAGAGAAGTATTAACACAGTCCTGTCAAAGTCTATGTCCTTTTTGCTTTGTGGATTTCTAAATGCCAGCTAAAGAGAAGAGTCTCCAGCAGACCTATGCTTTTTAATAGATTGTAGGCTGCAGTGCAGCACAGTAAATTCAGATCTTCAAGCTGATTCCCTCACAATTTTGCTTCCCCTTTCTAGGATTCCTATTCTGCCCTTGAATAGAGAGTCTGAGGCCTGATGGGGGTGAAAGGGAAAGCTAGCAATATGGCATATGGAGGAAAGAGGCTGACTTTATTCATGTTTAATGTATGTGAACTGATAGCACATGTTTGCAACCCTTGTTTGGCATAGGTATACTTTGAGTTCTAGCCTGAGATTTAGTTTGGTATTCAGGGTGACTGTTTTGCAGTTTGAAGTCCTTTTTCCTCTCTGTTATGATAATTCTTCCATAGGAAAAAAAAAAAACAAACAAAAACCAAAAAAAGTTCTTGTCTCAGATCTTTCAGACAATCAGTGCAAAACTGAACTGTCACATTAAGTGTTCATTCCCTTTGATAGACTCATCATTTTTATAGTTTAATAGGGCCAGGAGGATACCTGGGGGTTCAGAGGCCATCTGACATGGACTGCAACCTTCTGCACTCCCTTCTCCAGAACAGATTGATCATGCTCACTTTACACAGTGCTTGGCCCTTTCTCTCTTCTGGACCCCGTGGCATCACTCTGTCCTTCAGGCACAATTATTTCTCTTGTGTTTTTTTCAGTTCTGAGTATCCAAAACTGTGCAAGGGTTGTGTTGCAGCTCACCAGAATGATAGTCTTGTGGCCTGATCATGCACTGTGTGCCCTCAGGTTTAATACAAGGGAGAGGGAGTTCAAGGGTGAAAAGACTTTGTGACATTAGAGAATGTACAGAACAGAGGAAGTCATGCTTTAGTGTTGCTTTAAAGAGAATTAACAGTAGAGGTCCAAACCAGAGTGGTGCAGCCACCTAGCAATTAAGCAGACTGGATATCACAATCAATTTTTGTAGTTGTTTCTTGGCTTTCATTCCTTTGACAGAGTAAAAGTACCAGATGGTACCTGAGAATGAGGTTTTCTCAGGTGAATGTAACAAAATCTTTCATAACACAGGGAAAAAGGACAGTACTTAGATGCAGAAAACAAACATGCCTGGTTGTTAATGCTAACTATAAAAAGTGAGTAGGGGACAGAAAACTAGGATAGGGTAAAGCATGGTGTACATTCTATGATACAAGAAAGCATGACCAAGACAAATGGGATAAAATTAAGAATGAGAGATTTTATGGCCAACGATGAACGTAGATTACGTGGAGGAATTTGTGTGGTAGGAGGGAAGTGCCCTGCAATGGCTGCAGCCATTGTCAGGCCAGGCTGGGCACAAGGTTAGAAAATAATTCTGCATTGGTAGAGATAAGTGTGAGGTGCAGTAGATACTTCTTTCATTCTCTCATAAGGTGAAAAAAATGAAATTAATCACAACTCAAAAACTGGCCCTCAGCTATGCTGAATTCTTTCCCCAACCTTGTGTTTTGTCTGCACAAGCAGCCTTGATCTTTCCACTTCAGCTCAGTGCAGAACTGTTACATGGGCTTCCTTTCCTCAGGACAGTTAACAAAACAGTAGCATGTTATTTCCTAGTGCACAATAACGAGTTGTTCATATGGAAAGGAATTTAGTGTACTCTAGATATTTAAATTTCAGTTATCCAACAGAGGTACAGAAGGTTACACTTGAGAGAAAGAGGCACTTTCAGCAGATCCTTTCTTTGCTAGTTATGATGTAGACATATATATATATATATATTTATAGGCCCAGACCCAGAACATGCTATTTCATATTAAAATTGCAGTATTTAAGATTTCTCATAATTGCTTTCCATAGCCACTCATTTTCATTTATACTTCACCTCATCCTCTGAATAGTAGAATCTTAGAATAGTTAGGGTTTGAAAGGACCTTAAGATCATCTAGTTCCAACCCCCCTGCCATGGGCAGGGATACCTCACACTAAACCATCTCACCCAAGGCTCTGTCCAATCTGGCCCTGAACACTGCCAGGGATGGAGCATTCACAAGTTCCCTGGGCAACCCATTCCATGCCTCACCACCCTTAGAGTAAAGAATTTCTTCATTATATC
>JAOEHX010061938.1:0-18390 GCA_025448015.1 Bolborhynchus lineola | reverse complement strand
AGGTGTCTCTGCCCATGGCAGGGGGGTTGGAACTGGATGATCTTAAGGTCCTTTCCAACTCTAACTATTTTATGATTCTATGATTCTATCCTAAGGGTCTTTTCTAACCTAAATGATTTTATGAGTCTAAGAACACAAAAAACCTGCAGCTCTTAATGACTGTGTCAGTATACATTGGTGAGAGCAGGAATCTCAGGAGCCAGCAGGGCCTTCTCCCCAGTATCATGTTTTTGCAGCATAGCAGCATGCAGTCTGCTCCACCCACAGCCATCCACCTTTCTGGCTGAATTCCCTGTCACTTCAGCTTTGGAGGTGGGCCAGTCCTGTAGTCAGCTATAGTCATCCAAGAAGATAACCTACTTACCTGCAATGCAAATACCTGAACCTGCAAACTTGACCTTCATTTTTCTGCAAGCCTTGATGCAAGTAAAGCTCAGCTCTAAGTGACAAGACAGGGCACCTGCACTTTGAACACAGCCAGACTCAGACATTCCTAACATACTTGCCCAGCTCTTGCCTTCTGGCCCACAGAGCCTCCCAAGCCAGCCCAGTGCAAAGGCAATCTGCATTCCAGACACACTCTGAAAGAATCCTGAGGGCTGCAGTGCTAGCCACAGAATTCAATTCCATACATTTCCTATGACACAGCATCAATTTTGCTGATCCAGTGAGGAAAACAGCCCTGCTCAATCTGCCAGGAGCCCTGCTTGAGCAGTCCCTCTGTCATGGAATCAGAGATCTATTTTGTTTTCTGTTATGATTCAGGAGAGTATCTGTGCTCTCCACCACAACACACTTTTGGTCTGAAGGCCAGGGTGTCAGCACAGGGCTTCTCCAGGCTGTCAGTGGTTCCCATACAGTTCATCCTCCTAAAGAAGCATAGCTAATTGTGAAGATAAAAAGGATCTGAGTGAGGAAGCCCATCTGAAAGCACAACAAAAACCTGGACTTCTATCCTGTAGCAGTTATTCCCAAAGTACAAGAATCACTGCTTCCTATATGCTTACCATGTCAATGTCACTGGACCCAGTCTTTTCACACTGCTATCCTATTGCAAGTAGCTCTCTTTGGTTTTTTGTTTAGTTTCCAAGCTCTAACACCTATTGTCCCTTCCACAGACAACACAAGAAAACATTGCAGAAAGCCTACAAACCATGTCAGGACTTGGATGACATAAATCTCCATGTAAAAAGTTTCTCTCCCCTTGATACCCACCGACTGCATTCCCAATGACAGACAGGGACTGCTTTCAGGGCAGACTGAAGTTCCCTTGGAAGAATATGGCACAGAGTGTATCCTTGCTTTTGGCAATCACCTCTGACACCAGTCAAATAGAAGCAGGGGAACATTCACATCTAAACAGTGAGAAAGACAAAGCACATGCTCATCTGGAACAGCTGGCCTTGAGGGCCAGGACCCTCTGATTGTCAGAAAGCAGAAGCAGCAACTGGAAGCAGCAGGCTCATTGCAGTTCTGGCTACTGCTGTGGGAAAGGAAGCCAGAAAGAGAGGAACTCCCTTGTGATGAGTTGGTTCTGGCTCCTAACATCAGCAGTGTGAGCTGGAACAAGGGAGTCTCCCATGTAATGAATCCTCTCCTGTTGCCAATGATGAGCAAAGGAGGTTGGAATGAGTGGCCTCCCTGTGCAATTAGGTAACACCACCTCCTAACAAGGAAGGGCAGGAGATGCCTTCTAGAATGAGCGAGAACCTGCCAGGAGGATATCATAAACCGGGGCATTTCCCTGCCAGAACAACAGGGTATAGTGGAGCTGTCATTAAATCATTAAAGCAGGGCACATTGCCAAACTGCCCTCCTAGAAACCAGGCCCCACCGTGCAGGCTATCCCAGAAACACACCTCTGAAGAGGTGGCTCCATCCTGCTCCCTTCCACCCAGCCCTGTCTGCGTATCTGCCAGGGCACAGTACCTGCGGTGAAAATCTGCGCTGCCACTGCCAGGAAGGCGTCTGTCACCACCGTTTCCGAGTGCAGGGAGATGTTCAGTTGGCGGGCGATATTCCGGTAGACGTTGGGGCGAATGTATTCCAGCTCATCCCCTGGAAACAAATGGTCAGGAGTCAACATGCAGCACACCAAGTCCTGCTCTCACCACGTAGGAATTACAGCTTGAACCACCTCACATATCTCTTCAGCCAAAGAGACTTAACCCCAGATCCACCTTAGTTTAAGCAGGCAGCAGGGAGCTTAGGGTCATTTAAATGCAATCCCTGCTACCTGCAGCCTGCTCTTCTAACATCCCTTGTGCCTGGGGGACAGGCAGTGGCCCTATACAGGTGGTGTAGCTGCAGTAATCCCCAATTATAAATGATGTTTCCCTGCTGCCTGACTTTCCTCCAGCACAGGAGACAGGCCTCAGATAAGCAAAGCCATCTCATTTTTCTTTGGAAGTGGAAAGGAGGCATGTACATCTACGTAAGCTTTTGAGAGATACACCCTTTCTCAACACCCCATCAGACTTGTACAAAAAGCATCAAGATGAGAGTGACTCAGAAATGCTGGAGGCTGATGGAAGTCAAAGATCCACCCAGAGCTGCATGACAATAATTGTACAGAGGCTATCAGCTCAGCTGTTTTCCTCTCACAGGCACTGAGTGAGGATCTGGTCTTTCTCTCCTACAAATGGTTAAACAGATGTTCTTTTGCCTGGCTTACTCCTCAGCAACACGGCTGCCGACACACAGAGACACACGCTTTCACTTCCAGGTTGTTTTTTCTCCAGCTGGGAAATGTTTGGAGGTGTTAGGCTGGCTTGAAGACCAAGACGGAAATACCAAGGACAACCAGAGAACCATTTTTGAGAAGTAGAATTAATAAAGCCCATTTTCCAATGGGTTTATCTGCCTATTGGGGTTCACAAATATTTAATGAGGGTTGCACAGCTGCCGTAGGAGCACGACACAATGCATACATTGCATGGGACTAAGGCCCTTTTCACATGGAGAGTCCTATCTGAATTTAGAAGGATGTCCTTCTGCACAAGGGTGCTGTAGAGCACCCAGGGAAGAGGTAAGCTGGCACAACAGCCTTACATCCCACTGCGAGACCCAGATGACCTGCCCCAGTCAGATGGCAGGCGGATCCTCCTGAAAATATCATTTTTGTGAGAGCTAAAAAGGAAGATGCCCCCAATCAGGAGCTTGTTACAGTCATTAGCTACTGATCCTTAAGTCATTCAGCTGACACCCAGCACAGCATAGGAAATGACCAGCTCTACTGAATACCACAGACCAGCTCTCCAGACCCTTTGTGCATGTGGGATTGGCTTACACAATCTGATGGCAAGAGGAAACCCTGCCAACATATGGTCAGCCTTGATACAGGAAAACCTTAGTTGCATTACTCAACGGCTGTTTTCTCTTGCAGGGAGCACGCAGGCTTCCTGATAAATGCAAGGAAATAAGGATAGCACTGCCTGTGGTTAGCGGAGATGGAAGCATGGGAGGGTGGGATCAGCACTTGGTAGCCTGCCACCCTTACAGTTTTTAACAAGCAGTGCCTGGAGGCCACAGATGAGATCAGGTTTTGGTTGGAGGCACATGTGTTGTTAAAGCGGGCCCTGCCCTGAAGCAATGCACAGGGCAGGCAAGAGCATTGACTGAAGAAAAGCACTGGAAAGCAGTCCCAAGCTCAGGGAGACTGCCTGCCCTGGTGGCCACATGTCCTCTCCAGCAGCACCTTACATTGGTGGCAGTCCTTGGTGTCCATGTTCCAGTGCCTGACTGTACACTTTGCAACATCCAGAGCAATTTCTGTGCTTCTCCTTGTTCCTCCAGGAACTATGGAGGGGCAGGCAGGACAGCACTCACAATTCTCACCTGCAGAAACTCAGTTCAGTGGTAAAAGGGCACTTATCCGGGCCTTAGCCAGAGGAGAGAGACATTCAAATAAACCAGACCTCTGACACCTGTGGCAGGTTGGTCTGGGGTGTCTCCTTGGCCATACAGCTAAGTTTTACCACCTCTGACTCAATTGCACTAGTTAGCTGCTAAGCCTCACTGAGCTGATGGGCTCTAGCTCCCCAAGACTGCAACTGCATTACCTGTGCCCAGCACCTCTGCTCACCCACCAGCCAGTTCATCAGACGCTTTGTGTTCAAGAGGGCTAGGAAACACTCCAACTTCTCATTTCCATGGGCTTCTCAGTGCTATCACTGAGCAAAAACTAGCCTGGCTTGTTGCACTGCTTAGCAAGCTGCTGAGCTCTACCGTTCCTGGCAGGTGGCTGGGTACTACTTGGACTTGTAGTGGTTATAGCAGCAAAGGGTAAAAGAAAGACACAGGCCATGTGGCAGGCAGAGCTTCTGAACAAACAGGATGAAAACAACGCTACATCCTAATGAGGAGGACTGCCCACTCTTCTTGTTGCATGGGTGCCACAAACAGATTTGTCAGAGAAGGCGCCAAGCTCCTGGGACTGTCAGCCAAATCTTTCCATCTGGACACAAGTAAGTAACAGGAGAGTAATCCAGAAGATGTCTTCAGATCCAGTCTGCCACCTGCTTGCCCTTTATCATGTTCCCGGCCACCCACAGAAGATCTGTGCAAACAGATCTCAACCCCCAACCCAGGCAAAGAAATGGAGTTCAAAGAAGCAGTGGCATTAACAGAAGAACAAAAAAACCCCAAAGACCAAATAACCACTGGCAACAAAAAAAAGAAATAAAATTAGCATAGGAGAGAAAACATGAAAAAGAATACATGAAAAAGAAGTCACCTTAAGAAATAAAACTGGGGTTAATAACAAACAGAAGTAGTAAGAAAGGGGAGAAAGTGGGAAGACCAGGCTGATCCTGAGTTTGTTAAGCCCAGCTAAAGGTTACTTCACCAAACTTATTTGAACTTTGGTGTGATTAAATCAGATGCAAATGCCAGTGGTAGTTTCCAAGCCAGATGTGAACTAATGTACTAGCCTGCAGGCAAAGAAGGATGTCAGAAGCAACTTCTGAGAATAAGGATGTCAGTATCCTGAAAGACAAACAGCTAGAATTGGGTACACAGGAGGCTAAAATCTAAAGCAAAAGGCCAGGCAACTGTCAGCATTAGTAGGTGGTGTTGTTGCAAGCACAACTGCAGAGCATGTCTTCAGGTAGCAGCCTACAGGCACAACCTTCAAATTGCTCCTCCTGCACCCTGGCAGTCACTTGTCCATGATGAGGGCTGGTAAGCTTGGGCAGTGTATGACAGGCAACATCAGCCAACTCCAACAAGAAGCAAGAAAACTCATGTTTTGCTACATAATTAAGGCAGGCAAAGGAAAATTAAGCACACTGTTATCATCCTGTCATTGAGAAGCAGCTTTTGTAGGATCTCCAACACACATGGTCTAAGCAAGACACCCAGATTAAATGTCCTTGCATCTGGCCAAGCCACTGATGAAGCCCCAAATCCAGATGCAGCAGAACTTCACTAGATGCAAGTTTGGGTTGCATCACAGCAGACAAATCACATCTGGAGAAAACACCGCAAGACCTGTTAAAATGCCAAGCTGAGAAAGGCTACTGGAACTACTGTGAGAACTGTTTCACAGCTGGAGTCTTGGGCAGATAAAATTAGTTTGCTGTTGGGCTTTATTGGGCTGCATTATGCTTTTAAGTCGTGCCTAGTCCTCAGAAAAAAAGTAGCTCTGGAGAAGCACTGCGCTGAGCTGTGCTCCAAGGGACTGATAAAATGTAAGTAAATGAGCTGTTTAGGGAATTTGACTGAAACCAAATCTAAATGCCCAAAGCAGAGAAGAAAAACCTCTGTATCATCACACAAAAAGCTTCTTGGCACTCATCAGTTCCAGAAACCTTAGCCTAGTCTGAATTGCTCCATATAGTTTCAGTTCCCACCCATACGTTATGGTGGCACCTTATGGTGCCTACGTGCAGGCACTTACCCAGTCGCAGCAGTATGGTGGACACCTCAGCTAGCTTACCACCAGGCACTGGTGCATTGTACTCAGGTTTGCTCCAGCTGACACCTGCTCGAATTAGCCTGGAATTGATGTAGTCTCTGCAGAGAGCCTTGGCCTGGGACACAAGCTCCTTGTCAGTGGGAGACCTGTCAAAAACCTCCATCACCTCTGCAGCAAAGACTGAGGAACGGCGTAGCACTTCCATCCTTGGCTGCTGAACCTGCACCTCCACATACACTTGCTGGAAGGCTGAGCTGATGCCTTAGATGAGAATCTGCAGGAGCTGTGTGATCCTCTGGTCTCTTGGTCTCATTTCACCTGGTGAACAGAAGAATCTGTGAGTCCTCTAGTGTTGCAAAGATGTAAATCAAACCCCCAAGTGTTGCACCTTACAGTTATGCTAAACGTAGTAGTGTCATATTTGCTGACATCTACCTCAGAGCATCTTACAGACAAGGGGCAAAGTCTTCTGTCTTTCAGCCACTCTCACTGGCAGCATGACCCACAGAGGGGCTGCAGTTTTGAATTGTCAAGGTGTTTCCTCTTTCCCAGTTCAGATTCATCAGTCCTCGAATTACCCTTCAGAGAGGCTGGATGGTCAGAGCATGGAAATAATTTGTAGAACATGTAGACAATCTCAGCTTGTTTCAATTAAACTGGAAAAAACCAAACCCCGAATCCCAAATACCAGCTCTGGTAACTTCAACCAGATGTCAGAATTCAAGCTCAGTAGGTCATGGATCTTTGTGAAGAAATGCCCTATTGCAAGAACAAGGGTACAGGAGCATTTGTAACATGCATACTATTTCTTAAAAGCCTTTAGTAATAGAGAGAGCAAACAGAAAAGCAGATTTTAAAGAAGTTTTAGTGTGCAAATACCTAAAGAGAAAAAGAATTTTCAGAGGCACCTGAATTCATCTGTTGATCAGACTTTTTTACCCAGCGCTGCCTCTGAAGTCAGAGTCAGACCAGGTTTATTCAGTTGGTAGTAAACGTATTTTTCAGTCACCAGTTTTAGACATCCATGTACAACAGTGATTTTCAAACAAAATAAAACCAGTTATTTTTGTTTCTGCCAATGAGAAATGTACTTACCTCTCACGTTGCATTCGTCCCCCTTCAGTGATTTCTTTTTGGATTTGCTTTCATGCTTCTTTGGATGACCTGCATCAATGAATACCTGGTTTAGCATTCACAGCATACTGTCACATTTCTCCTCTGTAGAGCCCCAGACTTCTCTGTCTTACACTCTGCAGGGCTCACACCAGTGCTTCCTTCCCCATCCCTGTCAGTCTCACATCCCACTGCACTCCACCGGGATTCTCCGGGCTTGTTCTGCTGCTTTTGAGGCACCCAGGCGAAGAGGAAAGCTGCTAGCTTTGGCCTTGTAAGGAAGATGAAATAACCGGGAGGAGGAGTAGCTATAGCCAGGGAGCCACGCTTTCTCCTCCCCTTTCTTCTCTCTTAAGGAGGTTCTACTGCCAGCTCACAGAGGCTTCGATCAAGGACTCGTCTTCGGGGTCAGGGCAGGAGAATAATTTCTGGGCCAGGTTATCCCGTCCCATGTAACAGACAGTGAGGAATGCCCTGCTGAAACAGGAATAGCTCCTGGTGAATTCCTGCAGTGGCTTTTCCAGAGCTGATGCTGGCTGGTCCTTTCCATACAGTAGCCAGGTCAGGGAGCTGCAGGTTGTCATACTTCAGCAGGGGGCTAGTCACACCAGCTCAGTCCAAATAAGATGATCAACAGAGAGCCACAGCCTGGGGCTGAGGCAAGTGGTGCTTGTGTTCCCCCAAACTATGAGTAGTCTGGCTAACAAAGTGGGAGTAGTTTGCCCAGAATGAAGTGCTCTGCAGGAACATGTCCATAACATCTTAGTGTTTTAAGAAAACTAACATATAAGGTTTAAGGAAAACACAAGAAGTAGTTTTAGAAGTTACCTGAAGACAAGAAATGGTACCTGCTCAGATACAAATTCTCCCCAATAAATAACAATGTGTGCATTAACAACTGGGTATCTGGCATGCTCAAATTACAGCCTTTCCAAAAGGAGGTAAAAGGAGGTCAGAAGCAAGAAGTAACTCTTGTCATCTCTTGCTTGTCACCTTTGAGAAAAGAAAGAGTGAAGCACACCTCTCAGAGGTGTTGATACCCAAGCATAAGCTTCACCACTGCCAGTCTCAAAATTGAGGGATAAAAAGTGAACTGCATAAAAAAGCCTTATTATATGATGCATCAAATACTCTGGCCAACACTCAACACACAACTCACACACATCTCTTGACATAGAGTGTGTGTTGGTCTTCCATTAACTGGACTGCTGGAGACTACTTTGCTGTGTTGGGAAAGGGGCTGCAAGGAAGACTCTTCTCCCTTCAGCAACAGATCCTCTTTCTGACCTGGCTTCTTCTGAGAAAGGAGCAGGGTTAATGAGAGGTACACAGTGCAGACAGCAAGGGGCTGCTGAAATACATGGTATGATCATATTAAATTTGCAACAGCGATGTGTATCTCCAGTAGAGAGAGCTGGGCTTGTTCAGCCCGGGGAAGAGAAAGCACTGGGGAGACCTTGGAGCAGCTTCCAGTGCCTAAAGGGGCCAACAAGAAATCTGGAGAGGGGCTTTTGACAAAGACCTGTAGTGACAGGACAAGGAGAATGGCTTTGAGCTGACAGAAGGGAGACTGAGATTAGATATGAGGAAGAAATTCTTCCTGGTGAGAGTGCTGAGGCCCTGGCACAGGGTGCCCAGAGAAGCTGTGGCTGCCCCATCCCTGGCAGTGTTCAAGGCCAGGTTGGAAGGGGCCTTGGAGCAACCTGGTCTAGTGGAAGGTGTGCCTGCCCATGGCAGGGAGTTGGAACTGGATGAGCTTTAAGGTCCCTTCCAGCCCAAACCATTTTATGATTCTATTTGCTCAAAGCTTCTCTCAGAAATTTGTTTTTATGCAGCAGCCTTCCTCAAATTTAAATACAGTCACTATAGGCAGATGCCTGCCCCATAGAAGCTGAAATCAAGATTCCTGAGATCCTGTGCTACCTCCCATCCCTAGCCTGCCCCTCTGCAGAGTGTGCCTGATGGTCTTTTGGAAAACTCATACTTGTGCTTTTGCAACTCTGATGGCTGAAAAAATCATTGAAAATTATGCCTTATCTTCCAGCAGCAGCTGACAACTTGAAACTTGAGTCCTATTTAAACTGTCCCTGTTCAGAAGGGCTCTGAAACAAAGATGAATGCTTAAATATCAGTTTTGTTTAACTAATTATGTTTCCCAGAATTCTGGCAAATATGCAAGTGCCACGGTGCCTCCCAGCTCTCTGTGGGTGCCAACCCCATCCCACGTTGTTCCCTGCAGCATGCAGCACCCCATTAACTTCCACCCTGCAGCAAACACACAGAAACTGGAAACATGAAGGCTGTGTATAATAAACCAAATTTTGTATACAAAAAAGCCCCATACAGCAGTGCATGGTATTCTGCTTATATTATTTACACACTAAAAATACAGCTTCACACTGAAAGGTATAAATAAAAATAGATGAAATCACAGCACACAGAGTTTAGCTGAGTGCAAAAGAACAGAGTGTTACAATCCTGTCAGTGGATTGATCTGTCAGTGTCATCTGAGCCCCTTTTTCCATGGTATGTTTAGGCTATAACACTTAAGAGGCTGGATCTGTACTGAAAAACCCTTGTGGCAAAGAAGTACCAGGAAACAGTGCAGAAACAACTTCTATCATCCCAAATCACTGTTCTTAAGGTATCTATTGCTGACATTACTGGCTTGAAAAACAGGATCCACACCACAGTTCCTGCCACATTTGGTCACCCACATCCCATATGGGGCAACCAAACCAGCTTGAAGCATTCATACAGCATTCATCACAGAGGTACCACTACGTTTTATAAGTATGTCAAGTGGAAACAAACCTAGGAGAAACCACATCAGCAAGAACACAGCAATGGTGTAAATGCAGGCAGCTTATGTGCAATATTAAATAATTTAGCTGTTAGAGCTAGCTGTGAGCACACTAAGCTTATGAAAGGCTCTGCATGATATGGTTTCCTGCAAAAGCACAAGAATAACCCTGAGTGCCCTAGGAAGGAATTTGCAGCCCTGTTCACACAGCCTGGTTTCTATCAGAGGTATTGTTTTGTTTCACCTCACAGTGCCAACCCCAGCTACTTCACACAGCCTACAACAACTCCAGCAGGAACTGCACACTGTAACATAGATCTGATGTTCTAAACCACCTGCAGAGCAGAAAGGCAGAGGGATGCCAGAGAGCCTGGGAACCAAGCCCACCAGCCCCTGCCTGCTATGGAACGTTTCCCTTCAAAGAGAAGATGATCTGGTGCTGTAAACAAAGCCTTCTACCAAACTGTCCCTGAACCTTCTTCTGCATTATCTCATCCAGTTATAACATACTGTCTTCTCTCCGTTGCCTCTTTCTGTCTGGTTTTTGCAGCAACACTTCAGTTCTGTGTTTGTGAAATTATCGCTTTCCACGGTGAAAACACCTACGATGTCAAGCTTTAGGTTACAAAACCATACAGGAGGAATAGGGAGGATGGAAGAAACACTTCTTTGTGTACAGAAATATTCTGCCAGCTGCAACAGGAAAACAATACGTGGAAGTAGCAGCTTAATGGGACCCAAGCAAAACACTGAGGCTTTTGAAACTTTCTCTTGTTTCTGAAGGGCTTTATTCAAAATCTCCTAAAAGCCAAGCAGTTGTTTGTATTACAGGTGATAGGAGCACCCTGGAGCACCCTTCCTGGAGCAGTATTTTGCAATGCCAGGTGTCACGTCCCATACTAAAGAGGCTGTGTCACTGTGAACATATTTTCCACAGCCTTTAGATGGTTCTCCTTCATGAGAATATGGGTTTAGCGACTTAAACGCATCAAATTTAGCTCAGTCCATGACTTATATTTCTGACAAAGATTAGCACTGTTACACAGTGTTTTCTTCTCTTAATACACTATACTGCTCACTACCACTGTAGACGCAACTTTCTTGTTATACACATGTTTTGACAAAGGCAGAACAAAGATACGGTGTACTCCAGAACTGATGTACAAACACAATGAGGGGGAAACCATAGCATGAATTTGATTTTTAGTCTCATTCGAGCAATTAATCATATCAAGCAATTTTGGTTTGGGGATCATGGCACATGTAAGCACGAATGGACAGGTGAAGATAGGCAGGTGCCTCTGCCTGCAATGGTCCTAAATTCTCAAGAGCCTGAAGTGGGTGCAGGCACTTCTGCACTAGCTCAGCAGCATTTATGAGCTGTGATGCATTTATCCACTGCTTTGAGACACGTGCTGGTGCACAGACATGTCGTACACAGGAATATGCATTTCTGGATCTGATAATCGCAAGGCAGGACTCTACCCTGCACACATCTTCATGCCTTAAGTATGCTCCAAGGGATTTAGACTCAAATTTTGCATACCCAGAATGTAAAACTACTTTTAATTAAACCCTTTACTGATTTCAGAAGGGCTCTGCAGGCTCTTCACTCTTGGCCTCGAGTGCTGGGCAGGGCAACAACTATGCTTTTAAAAAACCCTGTCTTTCCAAGTTGTCAGACAAAGAGAGTAGGCTGATGTCTCCAGTCTGCACAGATAAAGTTTGGAGTGTGATTGCTTCATATGCAGTTGATTATACCATACAGCATTTAGGCCATTAGGATGGAGTTCCACCCTGATTGCCAGCAAGGTATTTCTACACACGATATACCTCAAGACTTTGTGGAACTCCATGTTGAAAAAAACTTCCTCCAAGATTGCCTTGGTTGACAAGATTTACCCCTCTTACTCAGTGGGGCAGAAGAGGGCCTTTTTTTTAGCAGCAGTCAGCTAAAGCAACCTTCACATCCAGCTGCTCATACCCATTCCCAAACTGTCTTTCCTAATTGCACTGCTATAATTTTGTGGTTGTTGGCTTGTTGTTTTTCATCCAGATGCAATAAACCTTCCATCCAAAGAACATCTGCAGATAGAGTTGAATTAATACTACCAAGGTAGCTGAAACAAGCAGAAGGAAACAATTTCAGCTTTGCCATTAAGACAAACATCCATGAAACTATAGCACTACTATTGTTTCTGCATATAAAAATGCAGGTGTGGTTATCTGGTCCACTGCAGAAGATGGAGAAATGCTAACAGAAGGTTATCAACAGATCCTTCTTCAAGAGCAATGATTGCTCAGCGTGCGTGGGTTTCCCACCTCTTTTAAGATGACAACTTTCATGGCTTCTGATGAAAGAGATTTTAACTAAAAAGTGCAGGGGGGAAAGGAGGAAGGAGGAAGCGGAGAGGCATATGGCAACATTTTATTACCTGACATTGAGATAGCTGAATCAGGCATGTTCAATAGCAATTCCTTCCTTCTGTCTGAAACATGAGTTTGATCAAGTAGGTATCCAAAGCAGGGTTGCCTTACATTTGTTGGCTTTGAAATCCATCATCTCCCTTCCTTCAACTGGAAACCTTTAGGTCAGAGTGTTTACATGTCTCTGAAAGACAGTTGGGTGCAGTAGCTGCTCTAAATGTTTGGGATGAGAAGATGCATGTGCCTATTCCTGGTCAGGGAGGAAGGAAAACACTACTATCATCATTAGTAGCTCCTTCCTAAGCTCCACAGTGTATCCTAGAGATTTTTCTGGGCTCTCAGGAAAGATTTGCTACAGGTCTCGAGCCATCAGTTCAGCAAGGAAGCTCATAGTGCTCTGCTTCTTGCCTAGCCTGCACATCTCCTTGAGTGCATCAGAGTCCAGCACTGCGCATGGGCATGACAGCAGTAAACATCTGGATGTTAAAAGTCATTGCAAAAGATGGTCAAAATGGACCCACTTCAGTCAAAGCGATTCAAGTCAATTTTAATCATATTTAAAAATCAGCAAGCAGGAAATGTTGTTTGAGGTCACTGATTTTAATCTAAGTTTATATTTGTTTCCAAGAGAGGGTGAGTCTCAGACTTGCAGGAATTAAGACCTGTTTATTTGCATCTGAACACAGTTCAATGGTACAAGGGTTTTTTTCTCAGCTGTAAAGAAAGTGATGTGTATTTGAACAATACTACAGCTAATACAAATCAGAGAGCTGAATGTGCCCAGGGTATTTTCTATTATGTAGGCTACTTTTACTTCACATTTCTAGTGTATGCCCCTTGCACATTCTAAAAACACAGCTTAAAAAAAATATAAATATGATGTCTTCATGTGCTAAGACAGTTTATCATGAAGTTCAAAAGGTTTTCAGAATGCAGAAAAGCACTCTGAAACAAAACACAAAAAGCAAAACAACAACACAGAGCACATCTTCTTCAGCTGCTGAACTGAGTCTACTGTTGAAAGGGAGAAACAGCTTGAGACCAGTAGCCTTTTCTAGCGATGAATGCAACTTCTCTGAAATTTTGACATCTCAGAGAATTCCTTATGGAGCTGGCTCAGTTCGGAACTTGATTATAAAAAGCCAGCAAGGCAAGTGGAGGGGGAGAAGTGAATCTACAACACACTGGGCAAGGCGAGTTAGTGTTCACAAAAAGCCTGAAGAACAACCTCAAAAGAAGCAATTCCAGTTGCCTGTATTTTGCAAGACACATTTTGCTGTGCTTTATGTGACTTCAGAATTTCAACATACGCTCTCAGTTCTAATATTTTTGTCTTACAGCAAAGGGCTTAAATTGGACTCGATGACCTTGAGGGTCTTTTCCAACCTAAATGGTTCTATGAAATATCTACTTAACTACATGAATAAACTCTAAGAGAACACTTGCACAAAAAGTCTCCTTTAACATTCCAGAAATTTCACCTGGGGATGGTGCACATGAACTGGCAAGAAGAATGCAGTATCCCACAGGTCATACAGGGGAGAATGCTCTAGCCAGCTTAAATCTGAAGTCTCAACAGCAAGGAAGAGGTTGATCAGTGAAACTGGAATGAGGGGAAGTGTTTTCAAAGAACAAAGTAGAAATACCTAAAGCCGCAGTTCTGGGGAAGAGAGGTCACTCGTTCAAGTGACTAGTTTCAGCTGAAGTGTAGTTATGTAAGTACTTTCAAGTGAAGCGTTAGTGCTTGTAAGGGAGGGAGGCAGTGTTGTTTAGCATCACTCTGTGTGCCAAAACCAGTGAGAAATTGTCCCAGATAGAAAGCTTTCCGCTCCAGCCAAGTGAGCAGTTAAGCACATGGCCTCTCACAACCCTGTGAGAGGAAGATAGGCAGACACTGAACCCTCTTTCAGGCTTCCTGCCAAATGTTGGTTGCTAAAGGGACAGAGATGTCCTTTTAGTAGATGTGGCAAAGTAAGGTAGATGTACGGTGTGAGTCATTTAGTAGACATAGCTTCTTGATTTAAAAGAAGTAGATGATAATCATCATGAGCTATCAGTGCAAAATCAACTTTTCACAGACCTGCACAAAGTCTGTGCCCTGTTTGTCTTGCATGCTCCCAGGAAAGCCTATTTGCACTCAAGGTCTGGTTTCTCATTTCCTGGTAACCACAGAGCAGTTTCTCTGGATAGAAGCCAAAGCAGCACAAAATGTCTTGCTGGCACTAACATACATACAGCATTTTGGTAGGAGAAATATAATCTTTATGATTTAAGGAGAACTTCAGCTCCAGAAGCAGCCATGAGATCAGGCCACTGCAGTGTAAGACTGGTCAAGTGATTATCACAGAGCCTTGAAGGAACGCATGCAAGAGAGCCATTCATGGTAGGTTTGGTTCAGAGAGCAGAGGCCAAGGAAGTGTTCATTAATAAACAGAAGTTTGATACTAGCATTAAGCCCCTCATCAGAAAGAGGCATACAAGTAGGTAGCTTTGCACCTTCTGTTTTACTAGAGAAAAGAGGACAGAAAAAGCTTTTCAGAATCCTAATTCAAGCAACTATGCACTCAATCAACTGCATCTTCCAGTTTAAAAATGTCTCTGGACAAATACAGGCAAAGAGGAATTTTTCCTTAACAAAATATGGATTGATATTTTTCCCTTCCACAAAGCATCTTGGATGCACAAGCATGGGAGTTTCTCTGAAGTACATGCACCCAAGTAATTGGTTTTATTTAGTGTTAATTTAGTGGGATATTTTAGTGTGATGGCATGAAAAACATGTACTCAAAAGAAAAAATTTACATTAGCAAGGGGAATAACAGCTGTTAAGTCACTGGGGGAGAGAAAAAAGGGGAGTTTCTCCATAGACCTTGAACACTGAATTCAGACCGAGGCATCAGCACTGCAATGGGTTTACTCCACTGTTGCTCTCAACACACAAGTGGAATTGTGAGTTTCTTTTCCAAGGAGTGTCCAAATGGCTCCCACACATTGCAGTTGTCCTCACAAAACAGGTCAGCATAGACAGTAAAAGCTTCAGAAAGATGCAGTGAAAGTTTCACAGAGGAAGGCTTGAACATGGAAGGGGTCAGAAGCATCTCAGATGAATGAGTTAAGCATCACTTTGAATTGCAGAGATCTTTGTAAACACAAGTGTGAACACACTGTGGTTTTATCAAAATTATGGCTGACTACTCCTGTTCCCAGTTTGGACATGGGTGAGAAAGCAGGTGTTTGGCTCATCTGCAGGGGCAATGGGCAGGCAATCAAACAGAGCTTTTTTTTCTCCAGCAGATCTGGATAGTGCCACCTCTTTCTTCCCATTTTCCTGGGTGGAAAACTGAGTAGATTCAACCACATTTAGCAGCTCCAGTTTAAATGCAGGTAGGGAACTGAAGCACAAAGTCACGCTATCAGTTCTAGCAGAACATTTTGTTCTATTTCAAGGAGCATTTACATTCATTTCCATAGGTACTCCATGGATAGTCAGAAGAAACTAGCAGGAAAGCAAAAATCTCTCCAGAAATGACATTAGTCATGTATTCCTCAGCCCAGCAGAGAGGTCTGCAAGAGCCCAGGATTCAGCTTCATCACCTTAAACTGTCTTCTGCCACTAGAGAGGAACATGGCTGGGAAGAATAGGTACTTCATGCTCTTGGCCTGGAAGAACCCTAGTTTAATTTAGGGATTAGTCACTGTGGGAAGCAAAAGGATGCTGAGCCAACAGGGGAGTCAGCTGCACTCTGAGCTTTACAGCTGCAAGCATCGCTCTCACTTATTCCACTTTGCCAGCAGAATTGGGAGATAAAGGCTCTTTTCTTTGCTGAACACTCAAGACAGCCTTAAGAGCCATAATATCAGTAGAAAGAAAGCCCCATGCAGGCAATATTGCAAGATTTGTAGTGATACAGTCTGAAAGCAGGAACAAGACTACTGTAGCTGTAACATTCTGCTGCAGTCTCAAATCAAGTAGGGATCTCATTGAAGAGCTTTTATCAAAGCAAGAGGATTTCAACAGGACCAGCTCAGTCTGATCTATCTTGTAAGGGTATGGGTTCCTCCCTTGCATTCCTACCAGGAGCAAGGTTTAAGGCCTGGAGCAGTACATTAATGCCAAAACAAAGCAATCATTTTATGCTTACCAGTGGTTGTTATGCATCAAGGTAGAACAGAACTTATCAGCCCTATGCCTCACACTAAAGGGAGGAGAAATTTAGACTTAGAACACTCTCTGCTACTTCGTTGCTAAATTCAAATAAGGTACTCACTGATGCAATTCAAGACCTTCACCAAAAAGAAAGGTGAAGGAGAACATCCCATTTACATATTTACAATTGTCAAGGTAGCCTGCAAATTCAAGCAGAGGCTGCTTTGGAATGAGGTCGAGTAGCATCTGGTGTACAGAAGCTAGTATACACAAGTGGCCAAGACCAGATGCAAACTGTAAACCACAGCAAAGAGGAAAACTGCCGGTGAAGTCCAACTCTCACTTCCTTGTGTACAAGTGCATTCTTTCCTAGGGCTTGAAAGCTCCACTTTGCACTGGGCATATGCAAAAGTATATTTGTCACCTTGGGAAGCGACAAATTGAAAAGGATCTTCTTGATGGAAAGATAACTTCTCTTCTTGCAGTGTTACTGTTTAACTGCATAATGCAGCAGTAGTGCTCTCCCACATCACTGATCTCCAGAAAGTACAATACAGAAAACCACTTCAACCTCTTGGCATATTAATGGGCTAGAAATAGCTCCTCAAAGAACAAGCGCTGCAGCACTGAGGGAGTTATTCTGTTGCTCTTTTTAGATTCAAGCTTTAACCCCTTTATCCTACCAAGGAACTCTACCTTCAGGGGCAGCACTTAACACCTAGCATGCTCCCTAAGGCTATGTGTAGTGCTCCACAGCTCTATGCTTAGAAAAGCACTACCACTTCTAAGGACTCTCCAGGCTCAGGGTGCCTAAGCCACTGCTGCAAACAGTGTCTCATAAGGACTCCACCGAGCAGTACAGAAGAGGCTGAGGTGCCAGACCTGATGTCACACAGCCACCACTTTGCAGCTATTTCCATCCCTGTGCACAGCCATTGTCACCCTATGTGCCGCACACTTTACTCTCTGCTTATTCACCCTCACTGTGTCTCAAGTACTAGTACCATACCCTGGGCAGACATGAGATACTGAACCACACTTGGCCTCAACCACGCAGCAGGACACTTCAGAATCCCAGAGTAGAGATCTAGTAGCCACCAGCCACCACCTTCCCTGCTCCCCAGCCAACCTTCTCCTTTGCAAACAAGATCTGCCTACTTTAAAGCTGAGTGAACAGAACTGAGTTAGCGGCTTTGAGCACCATTTCAAGGCCGGGCTGGATGGGGCTTTGAACAATCTAGTCAAGTTGACTAAGGTCTAGTGGAAGGTCTCCCTGCCCATGGCAGGGGGTTGGAACTGGACGAGCTTTAAGGTCTCTTCCAATCCAAACCGACCTGTGATTCTATGATTCATGCACCGCTCGAAGGGCTGCAGGAGGCAGATGCAGTGACCCACTCCGGAACGGAATAAGCAGAAAGAAGAGTAACGGGGACTTGGCAGGAGTGGGCGCTGCTGAGCGCCCCTTTCTGCAAGGAGCCTGGGGCTGAAATGCGCTGTTGCCACCTGGTGGCACCAACAAAGAGCAAATCAGATTTGCTTTTAAGCGCGCTTACGAGCCCCGGGAGCCACAGAAGCCCCCAGGCAGCACGGTCTGCCCGGCGGCGGCGCTGCACACACTCGTTCCCACGCGCGGCCGGGGGAGGACAGGGTGGAAAACCCCGATCTGCTGCAGGCTGAGCCAGTCCCAGGACTCGGACAACAGCACCAGGCTCGTGTACTTATCCCATAGACAGCTGCCACACACGTCAGGGACTGGAGGACACCTCACAGCCGGCCATACCCCAATGTTCTGCTCAGCTCTCCAAGCGATGCTTGCACGGCCTCTCTTGACAACAGGGCTGCAACAGGTTTCTGAAGAGGTACAGAACAATGGGGATCATAAAATGGTTTGGGTTGGAAGGGACCGTAAAGCTCATCCAGTTCCAACCCCCTGCCATGCGCAGGGACACCTTCCACTAGATCAGGTTGCTCCAAGCCCTATCC
>JAOEHX010061937.1:0-11112 GCA_025448015.1 Bolborhynchus lineola | reverse complement strand
CCAAAACAGAGTACAAAACTCCATTACTTTTCTATATTTCTTACGTAAGAAGAAATTAATCAGGATTTCCTGGGTAAACAAATGTCAGGTAAATCTTAATTTTTGTGGGCTTCTACAGAGTAGCAATTATTAAATCCAATAAATACCTCCTACATATATATATATGTGTGTGCAGTGCTAAAAGGGTAATTCTTTTTGTTGGAAAAAACCTTTACAGCTTTACTTGTGGTTTATAAATATTAATGAAATCATTTTTAGTGATCCTTGTGAACTTAGAAGTTATCTAGAAGGTGTATTCAGTTCTTACATAATGAAATCAAGAGTCTGAAGAGTGGAGACAAATCTTGAAACAGTTTAAGTTTCCATGAAAGGTTCAGATATCACCTTTAGTGTTTTTTTAAAAACACACTCTGAAGTCTAAGTTACATTAATGCCTTGATACTTTTGAAAATCTCCATTGCCTATTTTTATATTGAAATCACTTACTAAAACTCTTAGTGGCTTGACAAAAAAAAAAAAAAACAACACAAAAATGAGTGAGAAGTGTAGTTAAGATCTGGAAATGGAAGTCCTTATTTTAATTTTTGAGATCATTCTGCCATAACCAACCTGTGTGTGTATTGGACTGAGGGTTTTTCCCCCCAGTTTTCTTGACTTACAAATTATATAAGTGCTGACTGTCTTGAGGTGACAGTAGGATCAACTTTGAATATTCAGTGGAATTATGCCACGGTATCTGCAGATGACAATGAGACACCAGGCATAGACAACACTAGACCTTGTGATTATATGCAATCAATTTAGCTGAAGGGACAACTGCAGCAGCAAGCTTGTGCTCTCATGCACGTGCTTTGAACATTCAGTCATAGAGACTACGATAACAGCTGGATAAAGAAAACTACAGAGAAAGCATAAGAGCATGGAGGAGTTTTCAATGGTTGTTTGCAGATCTTCAGTGGGAAGTGCAATAGGACAGGTGTTCTGCAAGTCCATTTCTTTCCTCCAACACTGCAATCTTACAAGGCAGTTGGAATAATACAGAGCATGTAAATAATTCTGGCATTGGAATGCAAGGCTACTGCGCTGACATAGAATTGCTTTTCTAGGGAACCAGATGTGTGCAACAAGTAGATGTTGCTGTACTAAGGTGAGACAGGTTTACTGAGAAGCAACTGGCCAAGGCAGGAGCTCAGATAAGTACATCTGTCTGTATTACATAGGCATTCTTGGTAAAGGGTTAATAATAAACCCAAGTATTCTCACTAAAACTGAAGTTGCTCCAGAGTGAGTAGCAGCCTACCACTTCTTTTATTCCACCTTTTCTTTACTGGTAAATAGAGAGTATGGGAAATCAATATTGTGACCACGTGACATACATCCAGGTGAACCTGTACCTACAACCTTGTTCTGCAAGCTGGGAGAAGTGGTCACCATCGGTTTGGTGTCATCAGCTGGCAAAGGGCCAAATACACTGCTAGCAATCATTTAGTTTATAAAAGCAATGCCAAGAAGTGCTCACACAACTGAAGGATGGGAGGCTGAATCGGATGTGAGTCAGACCCTGAGTCATTTATCCTCCAAACAGCCAAAAGCTGCTTTATCATGTCTTACTGCCAGTGCACTTGAGAAGCATATACCACTCTAGAGGGACACTGGTTCCTCCTCAGAGGGGGATGCTGGAGGAGCTGCTATACCTTATTCCCTGTCATGCTGCTAGTGGGTGGCTGTAGGGTCTCTGTGCCACAGCTCTGCTTAGCTTTCTCCAGCTGTACTTCAACTGATTTGAAACCTTTGTGTCTTATGGTGTTACCAGCACTGTGGAGTGAGGGATGCTCGGGGGAATACCCGCGTCTCTCCCAGTTAGATTGGTGAGCTGGAAGGTGGTGTATCAGCTGCTTCCTATGAGAGGAAACATCCTACTGAAATCACATAAAGCTCAGCAGTCTTACAGTGTGTTTATATGCATTTCAAGTAGAGTGAATCAAACAGAAGTAAAGGAAAAGGAGAACAAATGTTGACTTCATCAAGATTTATAACATGTCAAAACCCAGGAGAAAAATTTGCAGTAATGACCTAGCAGATGAAAATAAGTTGCTTTATGTTACTAATGGACAGTTTACATTACAAAGCTACTACCCCATATTACACAATATGCATACATTATATAATGGCCTCCCTATCTCGAGTGGATAAGTAACATTAGCACAATGCCAAGAAGATTTATGGCAAAAATGAATCTTTCCCTATTATTCTTTTCTGACTGAGTTTCTGGAAGTATTTCTGTTGCATATGAACCACCCCGCTGGCCAAGCTAATTCCTGGAGTAACTCCCTTGGCTCCAGTGGAAGCGTTCCAAGATGACTTTGTAGCTGTACACCAAAATAGGTCATACATTGAATAGATGGATGTTATAAATCAAAGCACTCATGCTAATTGGCAGTGGTATCATCCCATCATCCCAGAGCAAGGGGATTGTTTCTAGCCTCCATTACAGCTATCTCTGTTAAAGGCTAGACATTTATTTCTTTTCTTTTTCTATTATTTGTATTCTAAGGGAATTAGCTCTTTGAAAACTTTTTCCTTTCAGCAGAGGACAGATTCTACTTCTTCTTACTGTTTTAGTGTTACTAGGAGCTAATATGCCTTTGCTTGTTCTGAAAGAAGTGTATCACTGTGCTTAGCCTGCAGGTCACCTTGCAGCGGAAGGTCTGCTTTGGTACATTACCAATCTTATTCTTTGTAACACTCAAGAGGTAAATAGGTACTCTTATACATACTTAATATACAACAAAAGTTGAAAGTCTGTCTTGCCTTGAGAATTCTAACGGGTTTAGAATGCTTGCATGTTGGGAATGATCCTTGTATGTTCGCATGCCAGTCATTCTTTCTGATGGAAAACTGAATTTTGTTTGGTGGGCTGCGCATCTAAACTGAACATTGCTTGGTGGACTGTGCATCTAAACAGGCTTCATGTTGTGGGTGGAGGTTACATCAGCACACTGACAATTTGTGTATGGTCCTGGATCTGCTGCAACAATCTGTTATGTTTCTTCCTACCATGTGTTTCAGATCAGTGAAGAATTACCACATCATCAACAAATGATCAATGCTCATTTCAATACAGGAGGGAACTACATGTAGAAGGAAACTGCATATGTGCAATTTCGGAATTTTGAATGGGAGCTGCTGCTAACAGGCTCATAGGAAAATCCTGGAACACATACTGAGGTGAGAGAAATACCTTTATAGATTAAAACTTTCAGATCAAATTTTTCTGGACAGCTCAGCAGCATTAATCAAGATGAAAAAAAAAACAAAGTTGTGTTAATTATGCATGGGAAGTGGGAAAAAGTGTGGGAAATGTGGGAAATCTTGACGTTATGAGAAAAGAGTATGATGTTCTATTAAATAGTTAATTTCCTCAACAACCTTCCCAATAAACAAAAAGCTAAATTGTGCCTAAACTTTTCAAAATGCATATGGACTCAGATTAAGTATGAACATTTTCAATCTTAAAGCAATAAAATTGTGAAAATGGCAAGCAATCGAAACAAAAGTTACATTACATGCTTAACTATTTTATCTATAGTGGCCACTACTACTCCTATTATAATACACAAGAGAATTTGAAAGCATTTAGATTTGCTTTTTCAGCTGACAGTCTGCCGCAGGTGCTGCACTATTATAAATAACTATTCAGCTGTTATGCATTATTGTCTAAGTCACCATTTTGAACCTGAAGTATAAGCTGTACAACCCATAGATCAAATCTAAGAAATTGGCTCTTGTTTGCAATGTAGTTATTTTAAAGGAAGAAAATACGAGTAAATCAAACTCGCGAAGAATTTTAATTATGCTACTTGTTCCCAGAAGCAGTATTACAGTTTTACATTCCAACATAGTGTGCATGGGAAATGAAATGCACAACACCTGTTAACAATACATACTCTGATGGAATGTTTAGACAAAATTGGTTTCTGATTTTTCTTTTTTTTAATTATATAGGGTGGGGAAAAAGAGTCCATTTTTCCATAACTGTATAAATATTATCAACTTAGTGTAATGATTTACATGTTACTATCATCAGATGAAATCATACGGGGAATTTTTTCAAATGGATATAAAACCAATTATGATTACCATTATTATATGAGTGATAATGTGATTCATGAATAGCAGCAAAAAAGTGTAGGTAACACTGGAAAAATGGTTTCCATTCTAATCCTCTACTTGCAGCCTCTGATTTTTAGTTCTTATTTGGCATCAAAAATTTACATGGCTGAGTTCAACTTTAAAAATGCTTTATTTGGATTGCCTTTCAAAAATAACTTTTTACTGTGGCTATGATAGAAAATATTTCTCTTATATGTACATAAAACATCTAGTTATAGTTTATACTTTAAAATGAGGCAGAGGTGGTTAAAATTTAAATAGTCATTTATCAAGCGTAATCTCTTTGTTGGCTTGCATAAAGTGGAAAATGTAGTTAGCAAAAAGTATCTCATGATCCGTGTGACAGTGCAAAAGCAAGGGGTGGAAAGAAAATCAGATTGTGCTTAATAGACCCAGGAAATAAAACTTTAACTCAATTTTGTGCAAAAAAGTCTGTAAACATCTTTTGAAGCTAAATCTGGTTTTGGAGCTTCATCTTCTTTTCATCAAAGACACTTCCAAAATTTACAGCAGAGGAAGTAAAGAGGAAGAAATCACACTTGAAAGAGCATACCTGATCCTTCCATTTTTGGGACTTTCCATTTTTACTGCATTCAAGTTCTAACTGCTAATTTTACAGATAAGTAGTGGCTCCGTCCTACCATCCCTGTGCAAGGGTGAGCTCTGGATTTTGCTGTAAATTGATGAGCTGCTGTCCTGCTCTGGTGGCTGCAATGCTGAGTTGAGAGAGTTCCGACTAGGGATGACAACAGGTGAGCATGTTGCTGGTTGTGGGAAAACTGAAAGGTTGAGAACAACTGGAAATACTGGTCATAAAGCTTAACAAAGCTGCATCCCTCTTGAAGACAAATGCTTTCTACACAGGATTCCCAGGGAACAAAGGAAGTTGTGGCCTTTACAAAGTACACAAATACTTGTATATGAAGTCTAACTTGCAGCTCATGTAAAGAACATGACAAACTTCTTAGTCTAATTTGTTAACTCTAAATAATGTCCTTTCAAATGCTATCCCCAGAAGCAGTTTCTATTGGAGCCATTTTTTCTCCTTTTGCCACAGACTGTTTTTTTAAAGAATTATGGGAAATGACAACAGCAGAACCAAAGTTCTGTTTTTCACAGATGAAACTATAAAATGTATGGAGTAATGTAATCCAGTCAGACAAGTGATTAAATTACATCTTGGTTGCAACAATGCACCACTGCTGAATATCAATAAGAGTATGTTCCCTTCTTCAGAGCAAAAATAATATTTGCTGTTAACGTAAATGGTTCTCAGTGTCCCTGGCAGTATATGCACAGATGCCAAACAGCATTAAAATTTGAGCAGAATCTCATCCATTTTGTTTGCAAGGAAGAGAAAGACTGTGTTCACAGATGTTAAAACCAGGAGGATTCATTTACATTGCTTTGCCATAATGAAGCTCCATTAACTTCTATCATCTTCCTTCATATTTCTCTTCAAGTAAATGAGAAATGAATAAGCTCATATTCAAGGAACACTGTCAAACAGTGCACAGAGATTTCATTCTGCTTCTAAATTTCCTAGGACAAGCATCTGCTCCCTATGGACCAAAATATACTATTATTCTTTATAACTCAACAGTCAACAGAGTATGTCTGGTGCTGAAGCTGAGAGAAAGTAGCACATCTTTGTCTTTTGAATTTTGAGTTCCAGGATTCTGAAGAACTCAGGAATGGGTTAGACTGAGTTAGGATAATTAGACTTTCACTCTCCAAGAAGCTAATTTTAGATTCTGCCTCAACTAAATCAGTAAATTATTTTAATAAATAACTTATGGAACCATTTGACCCCAGTTCTAAAAGAACTCCGTGAATGTTCCTTATGACATCACAGGCAAAGCTGGTGTGCAGTTAAAAGTGATATTCTTAGCACAAATATATGTGCTGGCCTCGGGTCCTCTGCTCAATGAGTTTTATTTTTACTAGGAGTAATATACTTAAGCTCTCTAGAGCTCTGCATATTCATTTTTTACATGCAACTACATAATCTTCTTGGAGTGCATATGGACATTAACTTCTCCTTGCAGCTCTCTATAAACATCTGCTTGCATAGCAGATATTTCAAGTTCAGAATCCGGGAAGGAAAGTGCTCCCAGGACTGATTACTGAGTTATATACCCTTTTATTTTAATGTACTCTACCAAGATGAGTCCATAACCTCAAATGAGTCAGGGAAGAAAAGGGGAAGGGCAATAACAAACGGCTTCATTATAATTTTAACCATATTGCCTAGCAATCACAGAATAACCTTTATACTTAGATATTTAAGGAGATTACATGGACACATTCTTCCTGAGCATGCTCATCCACTCACTGGGATTTGTACTCTGTGATTCCAAGTACACAAGGAGATGCATGTGCTGTCTACCCCAATTATATTTCTTGGTTCTGGTGGCAGGGACACTTAGCATATTTTGCTAGGCTGCACAGTGACAAACTTCACTCTCTTGAATAGACCTCGCTCTGTAAAGTAGAGATAGGCTTGCCATACTGACTCTCCAGATACTGCTGTGATCCTGCTCCAGAACATCATTTAAACATTATGTTATGTCCCAGTAATTCTGGCTTGCCTGAATTATTATTTTTTTACGGAAGTAAAAGAATATTAAGACACCTTGGAAGCTGTTTGTGTAGTCCAACAGCAAACTTCACAAATACATGAAGAAAAAAATACAGTCAATGTAAACTGGAAATAGTGACAAAATTAAAATTACACATGGATCCAGGCATAAAAGTCACAGTGCTTTTATTTTTAGTTTAGTTTAGGGTTTTGTTTTTTGTTGGTTGTTTTTTTTTTTTTTCCTGAAAGATGGTTTTGTAAGCTCCAGTATACAAGCCAACTTGTGTCTTGAGTAATTATAGTCTCCCTATTGAACATCCTTCCCATCCCTGTAATTCCAGCTGGATGTATTTTTTCACTCACTGCCCTAAATTGTTACATGTTATTCTAAAAGCCGGTTAACATCATATAGAGAAGGTGGCAAAAAATCAATACAGCTTCACAACAGAGACATGACAGAAGTAAAACATGAAGTCTCTGGACTAAATGATGTTCCTATTTGAGGGCAAAAGGGCAAGGACAATAGAATCAGTGAATTCTCTTTTTTTTTTTTTTTTAGGCTTTGCTATGTTATTAAGATGCAACAATAGTTTCAGGCTTTTACTTTAGGCTGTTGTGCCTGTCTATCTTCCCTAGTCTGCCAACAGAATGAAACAATTCTCCAAATTGAAAAGGCAAGTTCTGACTATCAAAATGAAATTTAAAGACGGTTTGCCCAAAAGACAATGTCTCATTTTTCGTGTGGAATTCAATATTCCAGTTCATGCAAATTTGTTAAGATTAATGGTAGTTCATATCTTTAGGACAGACATAGAGATGGGTATCTGAGCTCAAAAGGTAGTCTGAAAAAAGAATATGTACATATTTATTATGTAAAAATAATACAAATATATGTTCAATATATATTTTATATATAAATACATGTAAAATTATATTTAACAACTTTCATATCTGTTTGCCATTTTAATATATTTTGGGGTTTTTTTTGTTATTTTTTTCTGGTAATTTTCCTTACTACATTAGTTGGCATTTTCCATACTAAACAGCATGTCCTCCTGAAGAATACAGCCCTCATTCGGCGAAATTATGCTATCCTATGCACTCACAATAAACTCAAAGATCTACATTAAGCTTATGTTAAATTATTTGTTTGCTCATTGTCACCAGTGTACTCGTGACTGTATAGGATAGAAAGTCAGTTCCTGTCCCCAGGGGCTTAGACTCACTCAATGGTTAGCACTGTCCTTTTTGTCTCTTGTCTTGAATTTGGTAATCCTCAATGGATTATTCTGGTCTGAATGCTGACTGTGAGGAGTTGTTTAGCCCTACAGAGATTTTGGTTTTGTTATAGCAATTGGTGACATTGGATGTAGGCATTCTGAAATAGCTGTGCTCTTAATTACCTGCTTTATCTTATGTATCAGGTCTCATAATTTAGATTCTTGAACTAAAAGATACTTAAGGCAGAGAAAATTTTACACTTTCTTCATTCATAACAACAGCATACTGAATGTTACATGCACATATACATTACTTCTACAGTGTAACGCATAGTAAGGGACTGTCTTGAACTACTGAGTTAAATAAATTCATATTTCTTCCTGAAGTTTGTGTTGGCAAGAAAAAGTACAGTCCCCTGGAGATGAGCTATATGTCCTTTTAAGTCTTTTCTATCTGACTTTTAGGATTTCTGTGAACCTCAATTCAATTTCTTGGCACTAGATACAGCAGTCTTTTGGCTCAGATCAAGAACAGAATCAATCTAATACTTGCTTTTATCCTCCATTGAGCCACTTCTCTTTATGGGGAGAGGATAATGGAATCATGGATAGAGTACATGCTTTACTTTCATTTCTCTGTACACATATTGTTTTGAATAATTGAAAACTTATGATTTGCTAAATTTAACTTGTACTTTCTTATAGCTGGGCCAAGTACTAATGTTACAAGTCACTCAAAATCACTATCAAATCACATAGAAATTTTGCCTGCCTATGAATGACATAGTGAGAGATTCTGAGCTAGATCGTAGTAAAGAATAGTGAACTCAAATAGCATCTCTGTAAATAACTCAGGACTGTCCACCCTGCTGCTGATACACTGAAGCAGTTATCATCTTGTACTTGTATCTTATTTTAATTGGATATTGCCTGAGAAATTGCAGGATTATCTTTTTGTGTTAAAAGCAAGTTCTCTGACAACCTGGAATTTATGTGTTTCTTTTTCTTGTGCATAATCATGCCCTGAATTTTTTTCTGAAGATATATGATATGTAAACCAGCAGAACACTACCTAGAGGGAATACTGTTCCCTGGATAGGGTATCTGTGATGAATGTTAAAAAGCAGCCAGGAGAGGATGATTAATTACTATGTTAATGTGCCTACATATAATAATGCGTGTCTCCTTATTAAAAGCCATGTAGCACTAATGTACTGTTGCTTTCACAAATTGCCCATTTATTACTAAGAGGGTCAAACCCAGATACAAGATCTCCATACATGCCCATGTTTTCTTCATCCTTGTCCTACAGGTCAAGAATATAAGCAATTTGTTGTCTGGAGGACTGGCTGCCAGGGGAACTATACATCCTTCTGATGTTGTTTTAACACACAAGGCTCCACTAGGAATATCCATCTGCTTTTCATCCTGAATCTGCCTACGTATAATTACTGTGCTTGGTGATGCTTAACTAAAGGTGAATGGAAGCATGTTTCCAACTGAATGTTTTCATAGGATCCACATCACTAGGAGGATGTGTGAACAGCCTGGGAGTTTAGAAAAACTGCTTTTAAAAAGGTGGCTTCTGAAAATTCTTTTATTTTCTTGAATTCATTAACTTAATCTGCTGAAATGCAAGGACTTCTGCAAACAAGTAACAAAATCAGACTAAGTCGCCTTCGTTACTAAAACTTTGGAGGACTCAGTGGAATATTTTGGAGCCCTCTTGCAGCTGCTGGTTTTGTTCCAGTTGCAGGTGGCCTGCACCATCAAAGACCAGTAATGCTTCATGTGCAGCTCTGACCTTTTTTTCTCTTCTGACATGGACTTGTGTTATGCAGGTGAGCCTGCTCCCTCCTCAGAAGATGTGATAATTGTAAGTAAGAGGCAAGTATTTCCAGGAAGACACCAGTGAAGTTCACTGTGTAGGCAGCAGCTTGGAATTGCGTATATTCTTGATGCTTCACTGCATCATTAGCAAAATGAAAATCTGAGGACCCAATGAAAACTGAGAGCAGCCAGCTCTGTGCCCAGAAAACTGAACTCTGATAGCTTCTCAGCTAGCCAGATTTTCAAATATGGTCTGTTCAATTTACACACACTGGAACAGTCACTTTCAGGGAACCTTTGCAGCTAACACAGCTACCCAGTGGAGAAGAAGGAGCTCTGCTGCTGTTCTTCTCTGGAGTGTCTGCAACCATTAGCAATCATAGAAAATCTACTGTGGTTACCTGTAGTAGGAAAGGACTAGATCAGAGCATTAAGATCAGTACTTTTGTGTTGCATTTGCAAGTCCTGCATTTGAAGGAAATTAAAAAGCCACCTTAATTACTCACTTGTGCATACAAGTGGTTTTAAAGATGAAGGTGCAGCATGAAATTTGAAGGAATGGTTTAGTGCCACTGTTGAATCTTTGTTGTTGGTGTCTATTTTTATATCTAGCCTTTGTGACACTGATAAATTTAAACTGAAAAGTAGAAAGTTTAGGAGCTCACTACTGGAAATGTGAAGTGAGCTTCAGCCAGTGCTCAGCTTCAACCAACCTGCTCAATGCAGGTTTTGTGAAAGAAAGAATATATTCCCTTAATATCAGATTAAGAGAACTGAAATTAGCTCCTTCTAAGGGCTTTGAGCCTCCATGAGTTTTACATTAAAAATGTTCATGGAAGTCAGTGGACATTTTCAGTACCAAAGGAATGCAGAGTTAAGTCCAAAATCTACCTATTACTGACTAGATAACATCAGAGTGAATGTACACAGTGTTACATTGCACCCAAATATCACATTTAATTCCCCAGTTTTTACACTTTACTGTGTGTGGTGCTTGCAGCTCTGAATAATGTTCTTATTTGGTTAGACTTATATACACAGTAAAAGGGGAAGTAACTGCAGCTGTACTGTTGTCAGCTACAGAGCACGACACAAACTGTAGGAATTCACAGTGTGGGCTCTATTTCTTGAAAATACTATGAATAATTCCACAAAACACTACAGGATTCAGCTCTCTGAACCTCATTCAAACAGATTTCTGACTCCTTTTGGAAGCGCAATTGGTGTATGTGTGTCAGTGAGGGTCAGGGTGTTTGAGCAGGAAGAGGACTTACATACATGTCAAATCTCACACTATAAATCAGAATC